>UFQX01001967.1:610642-702684 GCA_900497675.1 Arapaima gigas
GCAAAGGGGCAGCATTGTGGCCCCCCCCCCCCCCCCAGTGTAGTTACCTAAGCCATCAGTCCTCTGGGGGAGGGACAGGGAAATGACATAGATATTTATTTTGTTTTGCATGTGGAATCAGTAGAGTGGGGCTGGTAGTGAAGTGGACAGACGTTTGCTTAGACCAGAGGACGCTATTTCTCCATTCTGTCACAATGAATCAGGAAGCAGCTCTTAAAATGGTGGAGAAGATCACCTCTTCCATTAGTAGTTCTCATCACAGAAGGTTGAAGAGTTTGAGGTCCGTGTATTCATATTTACTTACGGAGCAGGAACATCACAACTCTGGTAACCAATCAGTAACACTGTGCAACAGGCAGCGGTGAAGCACAGTGCGCCGTTGAGGATTTCTCCTACTGTCGCTTATTTGAACAGTGACTTCCTTCACTTCTTGGATGCCCCTGAAGAAGCTGTTCACGTTCTTGCCTCTGGCTGCTGGTCCTGCTGTAGGCCCCAGGAACAGCTTTTGGTGAGTCAGTGTGCAGGATGTGTGTGCAAGAAGAATTTTACATGCAAATTTAACTTTCCTTCCTTGGCAGTTCCTGGGAAATAAACAGTGGAGTGTAACATGCTGAGAGGCTGCAGCTGCATGCACAGGCACACACTTGTACATAAACACATACACGCACTGCCCTCTGGATGTGCCCCAGCGTGCCCTGAAATGTGGAAGCCTTGCAAGGCCCCTCGGAGGTTCCATTCCTGCTGTGTGCATGTTCCATTATTGACTGTATACGAGTGGGAAATTCCTTTAACAGGCTGGTGCTGATGTGATGTCCCTGGGAAGGGGCTTTACACTCCTGTCTGGGCTGTGGGGGGGGGGCTTGATGGCCATTTTCAGTGAAATACAAAAGTTGCTCTTTCCTTCGCCCACTCTCCTTCCTCCCAGACATGGGCTCAAGGCTGCCGGGCCCACAGTCTGCTCGCCTTGCCACCCCCAGGGCTAAATATGACATTTTGGGAAAGAGAAGCGCCCACTTTTGGGAAAGGTTGTTAAACTGATTGGTAGGTTTTGTTCCCTGTGTTCATGGTTATGTTATTGAATTAAATATGGTGCCCCAAGAACTGGTCTAATTAGAAATTTCAAATGAGATTTGAGAGAAATATCGTATTTAGAATTGTAAACAACCCAGAGGAAATTGTGGATAATTTATGTTGTGTAATTTGATCATGTTTTTTTGCAGTAATTTGCAGTATGAATAAAATGTTGTTATACTAAGAACAAATACGGAAACAATAACAATTGTCATTTGATTACTCTGGCCTTGTAAAGCATGGCCGCGGTGTCGCCTCAGCACAGGTGGGTGCAGTGGTGCTAAGGGCTACCGGTGTCTGATGTGGAAGGTAGTGATAGCGCCCCCTTTTGTGTGTCTTGATGCTGCTCTTTGCTATGCTTCACCACACCAGCCGTCAGGTCTTTTCTGTCTTGTGGTTTCTTCCCTTAACATCCAGCAACATCTCTGTGAGCAGGGGATGGTTTTCTGACTTGTAAGATCTTAGCATCTTTGTCTCATGCAGCAGGTTAATAGTCAGGCTGTTACTAGCATGCGTTTTCCTAGCACGTTCTGACCACAGAGCCTGGGATCCCGACAGTGGTTTTTCTGCTTCAGAATCTGTCCCTTTCACCACAGGGTTCCACTGTCAGCAGAGATTGACTTGCTTGGAGGTTTAGAGTGGGGATTCTCAAGGAATGTGAGCCATCCTTGTCTGAGTTATTTCTGCTACTGTGATGGCCTTGTCATCCAGTGTGACTTTCATAACTCACACCTTTCCCCTCTTGTGTGGCTTTGTTCTTCCTGTGGGGACAGTAGCAGAGCCCATTTTCATTCTTATTGCAGCTTAGGCTTTGTCTTTGGAGGCCAAAGAGCCACTTGTCTGTTAGGAGGCACAGTATGGTGGCATCGTGGTGCAATTAAACCGAATTAAACTGCATTGCAAGTTATTCAAAGCAACTTGAATAGCAGATTTTTTTAATGTCCGAAAACTGTTCAGTATCTGCACTTGGGTCTTCACGCTCCTGTGAAGTTGTTTAGGGTTGAAACCTTACTGAGATATTAGCCTGCGTGATCTTGCGTGATCTTGAAAGGTCAAAGACTGTTAAGGATTGAGCTTGGATACTAAAATTATCATCTGTGAATGCAGTTGTTTTTTGGAATATAAAAGGGGACCACAAGCTACAGTTTGATACATAAATTTTATTTGCACAATAACCAGGATCTTGTTTAGGACATCAATCACACATTCTAGTGATCCTCAAACACAGTCTGAGGTGGAAAAGATTCTGAGTTGTTTTCCTTTCAAGCAAGTGTTTGGGGGGCAGGTTGTCTATTTAATTTCTCCCCCCAAATCTCTCAAATCTATTGTTTAGGTGGATGGAAGTTCTTGCAGGGAGAAGGGCCTTTGGTGTCTGAGAAGGCATCCTGAAAATAATTTACTTTGATTATGGCAAACATGAGCTCTGCAAGGAAGCCCTGCCATTTCAGATCCCCCCACACAGCACACGAGAGATTTCAAAATGTTTCTGATGACGGTCTGAGACACAACAGTATGACATTTCGACGTGTAGCGACTGCCTTACAAAAAACTGGACTGGAAAATGAGATTTCTTGTGTTTTGGGAAGAGTGGTTTTCTACAGTGGTGTCATATCTGTGATTCATGCTTTATTATTATAAAAAAAAAACTTTCACGGGGCAGTTTGAAAATACTGTCATTTACATTTCCAAACAAACACCTTTTTAGTTAAGGTGTGATCGAAAGTCACGCACTGACTTGCCACCTAAAAAACTCCCCTGAAAATGAAAGTGCAAATGACGTCCATCTGCAGGTTCTCTCACAATCCAGGCAGCCTGAAATCATTTGTCAACGGAATAGCTCGTCTCTGTGCGCTGTTCGCCGCTTATGTCAGCCCCCTCACTCCCCCGGCCGGCGCTTTTCAAAACACCCACATCCTCTGTCTTGAAACTAGGCCGAAAATCTCCTTTGGTGACAGGAAGTCATTGGAGCACCTGCTCTCGGCTGCCAGCGGAAGTCGGCTCCTCCGACGCGGGTCCTTCGCGCTGCTGCCATCGGGGGCTTGTTAATCGTTCGAGGGGGCGTATAATTGCCCTTAAATCTCTTTTTCCTTTTTTCTGTGTCACAAGCATTTTTTTCTTTCACACTACACAGGGGCTATCAGCAGTAGGCACGGTCTGAGCGCACAGTCGGAACCATTTGTGTTTGTGTATCATGACCAACGCCTTTTTTAGGGCTTGGAAAACCAATTATGTAAATGTTCCCTGAACTGATTTATCTCTACACTTTAAAAAAGGAGAAAAATAAACACTGAATTATCTTCTCCGGTGCTGGTGTCTCCACAATACAGCGCCGTCTCGAAATGGAAATTCATGCTCAGTTTACCTCAAAAGCTTTGGTCTAATGAACATTTCCACAGAGTGCACTTAACGTGTTTTGACAGACACGGAAAAAGACGAGAATCACCCTATTTTCCCCTTTCCTTGGCAGTGGTGAGTGACAGCTTATGACTTGGAAAGATGTGTTTTCAAAAGAGAATGAAGGCAGTAAAAGGAAAAAAGAGGTACAATAGAGTCAACAGTGTTTCAGTATGTTTGAATAAGTGTGTGTGTTATGTTCCATAGGTAGAGTTGTAGCCACTTTCATGGGTAGTTTGGAGCTTTTCAGTTTTGGCAGTTTTGAGTCTTCAGTACCTCACTTCCCCCATAGCTGTTGTTACCCTGTAGCCTTACCCTAACTGCTTTTGTGACCCATGGTTGGCTTTGGGTCAGGAACCCCAACCTAGATGTCAGCTCTGGACTCCCCCTCTGCCCCTGCGCTAATGGTCCCCAAACAGGTACAGAACCACTTCCTCCTGGGTCTCCTCAGATACTCACAGATGCCCGCCCTGCACAGACACCCAGCTCGACCGCTTCCTGGAGCCCTCTGGGTGCCGTTGGCAGGGCTGTGATGACGTGCTTTCGTTTGTGGTGAACGAAATGTGACGTGGGCGAGATGGGTCCCTGCGTGGATGTGCTACAGACAATCTGAAAGTCAAAGAAGCGTCTTCTTTTTTCACGGCGGGGAGGGGTTAAGGAAGTTCACTCAAAGAGTATAGTGTAGTTTCCGTTCGGCTGCCTATGGTATAGTGAGAACTGATCTGTGGAGTTTCATTAAAAAATGCCTCGAAGAGCTTCCTGCTCATCAGGATTTTTCAGTCGCTTCAGACAACCTTGCAAGGTAAATCCAGAGAAAGACACTTTACAGCTTTGCGGTTGGCTGGATTTTTTTTTCCTTTCTGATAACAGCCTTATTTGTTCTTCTCTGATGTGTGTTATATTTAGAGCCGTTTTGCCACGGCAACATTTAACAACAAAAGTCGCTGCATAGTATGTATAAAATGCTAAAATGGGTGAAATGTAAGGAAGTTTGGAACAGTAACCAGTGGGGATGTCTGCAACTATGGCAATTGGGGGAAAAAACAGCAGCAAGCTGATCGTTCTTTGACAATAGTGTCGGTGAGAAAAAGTTTGAGAGCTTCATTTGACTTCTCAATTACACAGTTCAGTGCCGCTTGTTTTTTTTTCTTGTTACTGGTGGAAAGGATGTACAGTATGTCACATCAGACAGCAAAATAGCCTATACGAATATAGCCTGTGAGTTTGTGCCAGTGGTCCCTTGTGAAAACAGTGTTAATTTGCTTAGAAAAAAGCAAGTTCATGTCTGAGGTCCATCTCTGTGATGGCTTTTCAGTGGTGGTGGACAAATGAACAGGGGAGCCAGACACAGGCCTTCCCCGTGTGACTGAAAGGATGCTTATTACCATCACTTTGGTGCTGCGGGCTGTGCTCGGCCTTCATCGCCCAACTTGCACAGCTGTGACACCCCCCTCCCTTCCCATCCCTTCCCACCAGCCCTCCCCTGGACTAACCATCATGCTGGCAGAAGCGAACAATCTCTGTCTCCTTGACAAATTCCTGGAGGTAATGTTTATAATCATGTTAAACAAATAGGCTCAATTGCTTACAAAACAAACTGCTTTCGTGGCATCCTGATCTGACATGACACGGTGACTGTTTTACACAGCATGACCGATTAAGAAAAGAGGGGGAAAAAATGTAATGATGAAGGAAATGGAGGAATTCATGGACTCCGCCTCCCTCAACAAAAGGGTACCTGACACAGGCTACAGAGCAAGTGTGGGTGGTCAGCAACAGCATGCTGTGATGGACTCCTAGAAAACCTCTAGTGCCTTTTTACCATCTACCTGTATGTCCCACACCTGCCAGCTCTCTCACCTGTGCTTGACTGCTCAGAAATGCGAAACAGGGCTAAAGACTTTACCCCAATACTATGTTGGTTTGCTGGAAAGCCTGTGGGCAACAGTTGCGTTTCCCTAGGCTGCTTCTATAGTTAAGTTTATTAACATGTTTACCTATTTATAAAAATGGACATTTTATGGAAGTTAGGTACCCATCTCAGAAGTACAGCATCCCCTCCTCTATCCTTTTTCCTCGAAAGTCAAGTGGGTCAACATCGCAGGCAGTGGCAGACTGAAGTCATAAAGGTCACAGGGGGATTTGACTGCAGGTCGCGACCAGTTAGTGATGCAGTGATTGAGGAACTGGTCTTGTGACTGTGTTTCTACTGGGTTTTCTGGCTTTCTGAAAGATATACAGTATTGTGCAAAAGAGAATTGATGCTGTTTTAAAGGCAAAGGGTGGTCACACAAAATATTGATTTGACTGAGGTTTTTTTTGTCTGCTGCACTTTTTAGGAGTTTTCACGGCATTATTTTTGGAACCATCCTCGCTTTATAGCATTTTTCCCACAGGTGCCTAAGACTTTTGTGCAGTACTGTATTTTCTTATATAAACAGCAATGTGTTCTAGGTCAGCTGCTTTACTTGACAAGTAACTAATAAGAGTAACAGTAATAATAATAATAATAATAATAATAATAATAATAATAATGGACTGCCTTACTCCAATATGAACCTCTGCTGTATGATCTTTAAAAAGAAGGGCTTTTGGTGTAGTGACAAAATGCTCAAGACTCCCTTGACAATGTTGGCTGTTCAGTGTGTGGTCACATGTCCTGGGAATTTGGAGCTGCCGAATGCAGAGGTATAACCCTGGTTACATTTCTCCTCGGAGAGTAAAAATAAAAGTGCTTCTGACCGCCATCATTTTGCTGTTTGACCTCGGAGGGAGAAGTTTTGAATGCATGGATAATTTTAGTTTGTGTCGTCAAGAGTGTCAGTATGGAAGTTATGCTGGGTTGTCAGCTGCAAAACTAAAAAATATAATTTAGTATATAAATTATACTAATTAAATACTATACTTAATAAATATATAAATTTCCTTGTGAAGTTTGAAATTATTTAGCCTCATTTTAAGAAGTTGATTTATGACTGATTTATTGTCGGTTGTTTCCTGAAAAATTGTGGGACTGTGGGTATCAAGGTTTCTGCAGGCTTCACTGGAAGATGCTCTGTGTCGCCATCTGTGTGTCTGGTGCTTCTTGGGAAATGTTCTACCGCTGTTGGCTTGAGCTTCTCATTACCACAGCCCTGATCAGAAAAGTGGTTACAGAAGATTAGATGTATGTAGTTTCTGTTCTGAATTTCTTTAATAACAGGCTTTTAATATCTTTTATTTTGAATTTATTGCTGTTTGTAGAGGCCTAAACAATAAAACAATCAGAAGTATGTCATTACTCACCTAATATTTAATAAGAAAATCAAGGCATATAAAGATCGTTTTTAAACTTTGGTGTTTGAGAACTGTGACAAACCGTGTGAATATCTGCTTGAAAGCTTTAAACAGGTGATTGAGAGATCAGGTCCGTGTTCTTCATTAAGTGTGCAATGGTCCTTGCAATCCACATGACGACAAACCACGGAAAACAACAGCCTGTAGCTTTTGCGTGACTAAGGCGTCTCCTCTAAGGATCGTGACGTTATGTTACTTGGACTTGTCTTTCCAGTTACTTCTGTAGGATTAAGTTCCTCCACCTATAATTATTGCTGAAGGGCTATTTCAGGGCATGGCAACACAAAGCACCACATTCTCTTGCTCCCCAAGGTCTTGTGAGGAATCTACCAGACACTGATGGTTACAGGGATCTTCTTCGCCCTGCTGACTACACCTGTTGGGTGTCACTGCCTTACATTGCCAGAGGGACAGAGCCTCCGGTTCAGTAGTGCTTAAGTTCACACCTCCCTAGCTTTAGCTGAAGGGTGGCTGGGATGACTAGCTGTATGTCACTGCCTAATAATTGCTCTGAGATGTTCAGGTGCTCAACATTGTCTGCATTGATCCAGTTTGGCTGATGAGTTCTCAAAAGCAGCTGCTTCCTGGATGGATAGACTACACTTAGTGGAAATAGCACCAATACAGCAGAGAGGACCAAACACCAGAGAACTCTTTTTAGGTTAATACCTCAATATGTTCACCTGCGGTTTATAGAAATTACATGACGAGAACTGTGTATTTCTGTCTTGGTTGAAATTCAGATTTTTGTTGGCTTAGAGTTGAGGTTACAGTACTAACAGGACTGACTTCTCAAGCACCAAGAATTGTTTGTTGTGTTGCTTCCGTATTCAATAGATATACAACAGATAGCTGTTCTCTGGTTAGAAGTTTGCTTAGTGGTGTTTGTTTTGCTTCAGTGCCAAAGTGGGAAACAGTTAATGGAAGGACTTTGTCGGGTTAGGGGTACACATTTACCTGAATCCTCAAAAACTCCCTGCCTGAAAGGAGGCTGCTTTTTGGCTTTTGTTCAAGCTTCTGAGACAAGTGTGCATTTCCCTCAACCTACCAACATAGATCCTTCTTCCTGTTGGCTGCCCCTCGGGAGCACTGAGTCATGTTCCATCATCTGTCTGGTGCCAGAGAGACTGAGGGATGGGGGTCAGGCTGAACTCCTGCTCTGCATGCAAGGTTTGCATGACAGCAAAGGAAGCCATTGCCCCACAAGCGGCAAAAGAGGAGAGGAACCAATGGGTCTTCATCACACTCGCCGTAGGCAGCTGAGGGCGGGAACTATTCTTCTTATTTTTCCCTACCAATGAGATTATAGGCTATAATGTAGGATTTGGTTCAAAAGCAGGCAGAGTGGTTACACATTTCTCATTGGTAAACATTTGTGTTTGAATTTCAAAGTGTTTAGTTTTACCCCTGCAGAACAGCCAGTGGTTAAGGTTAAGGCCCCGTGGTTAAGCAACTGCACCAAAAGGTTGTAGATCCAAATCCTGGCAGGGACCCCCTCACACTAAGGTACTTGACCTGAATTTCTTTGGTACATATGTTCAGCTTTAAAAATGGGTGAAAGTGTTAGCCATGCTCAGAAAAAAGTATATTTTGATAACAAACCGTCTGCTAAGCAACAAAATAATCCGAGGGGAACGAGGAAGTGTTTTTCACGATCCCAGACCAAGGCAGCTGCTGTGCTGCAGCTCTCTTCACAGTGCTGATGTAATGTGTGATTCATTTCTGATAAAAGCCATGTGCCCCCCCCCCCCCCCCCCCCCACAATGTTTCATCAACAGACCTCTTTCCTAAACGTGCTGAACGAAACATGAAACAACACCCATCCAGGTATCCAGCCAGTACAAAACACAGCGATAGCTTATTGTGTGAAGGGGTGCTGAGAAAAGTCTGTGAGGTTTGCAAATGAAGCTAATGTTTCTGCTGGATGCTGAGTGATGGACTCAACTCATTTCCATGTGGCAGACACTTCTGGGAAAAGCAGAAAACCAAACGTGGGACAATGTGCAAGGCAGGGGTTATGCCAGCTGCAGCTGTTTTGCTGAAGCTCAGTCATTTCGAGAATTGCAGCACTAGATTCGGCTGTCCAAGGTACACAAAGCCGTGCATTTGTGTCCGCCTTGTGCGTCGAACGTGATGCCTGTTTTCTTTGGGAGCCTCATCTCAGTTTTCTCCCACAGGTTCAATAACTATTCTTTCATGAAAGCCTACTTGAAAAAAGGTCCGGCTCCCGTGACATCTTTTACCTTTCATGCTGAGTGAAATGTTGGGATAATGTGAATAAAAGATGACACCCCCTTCAGGAAATCAACTTAGCTGGTTTCCCGCATTTGAGAAGGGTAACGCGGCTCCTGACCTCAGCTGTCGGGGGAGCAGTCACAGCCGAACAATAAAAAGTGTGATTCTGATGTCATGACCACAGCTCTTCGGTGGATTCCTTGGCAGTGGACTCATCTGTCAGTGCTGGTGTTTCCATTAGGATGTCTGTGCGAGGGAGATGGCAGGAGGGGAAGGAGATGAAGAGAGAAGGCAGTGGTCACCAGAGCGCAGGCCGAAGAGGAGAACAACGGAGGCTTTCTCGTCCGTGTTTGTCTCAGCATCACGTGCCTGCACAGGGGGACTCTTCTGTGGGCCAGTAGCCAAACTCGATCTTCCCCCTGCCATCTAGCGTTCCATTTTTCAAAAATACTATTTGGTTTCCTTCTATAAATTTTTAAGTTTCCCCATTAAATATAAGGTAATTTCACTGTCTTTGTGTCGTGCCTGAAGCCACAAGCCTAATTAAAGCCAAAATCCTGGAATTTAGTCATATTTATTAAGTAGACTTGTATTAATTATGTATGTTTTTTTACACGAGAAACACTGAGAAGGCCTGGTTTTACTGAGGGCCTCTTGTGTGGGGGACTGTGTGCCTGAAAATCACACGTTTATCCAACTTTTTCCCTCACTTACCGTTCCCTCTTGAAGTGAGAATCTCAGCTAGCGGCACCGATGTGGAACTGTGGTAGGAAGCTGGGGATTGATGGGGAGCCGGGAGTGTAGCGTTGAGGACGGACTGCAAATCACAGCATGACGGTTAGGAATTGATGAGAAATTGGGACCCAAAGTGGGGACTGGGTGGGAACCATGGTTCAAAATGCAGGAATTGACAGAGAACCAGAGCATGTGAGGTGGGGACTAATGGAGAGCCGTAGCATGAGGAGGAGGGGATGGATGAGCAATTGTGAAATGAGAGGTGAGGATCATTGGGGAACTGCAGCACAAGAGGTGGGGATTGATGGGAAACCAGAGCATGAGAGGTGAGGGTTGATGGTGAACCTCAGCAAAAGAGGTGGTGCTTGAGGTGAAACGTTTCATAAATGCGTCGACGTTATGAAATGTTTCACCCTAAGCACCTGCTATGGTGAGTATGTTGTTTTTCCCGTAACTAGGTGCTGTTGTGTTTGAGTTACATGTCAGAGGGCATGCTGTTTGTTTCTATGTGTCTGTGTTTTGATATGTTTCTCGAACTGTGTTTTGGTGTCACTCTAGAACAAGTGTTTCTGACACCTTATTTGTCTGTCTGCACGGTATTGATGGCAGTGGCGGGAGCAGAGATTCGGCTGCTGACAGATCCGCTGGCCCCGGGGCCGACCATACTGTGATGCATTTAGCTTCTTAATGCCACTTCGGATGATCTCCGTAACTTTTCTTTATTACATAGCATTAAAGTTTTATCAGCCGAATAATGGTGTGGAAGTGCAGGAGATTGGAGATGGCAGTAGTAGTTCATAGCAATGGCTGCTAGGGGATTTGAGAATGATGGGTGAGGTGTTACTTTAAGTCGCAAACTCCGTTTTCCTGGAGGTGATAAAGCTGTTAAAGAACTAGAGTGAGGATTGAAAATTCTAGGAAAAGGAGCTGCTGTTGCACCCTTGAAAGAAGGTGTGAAATGTTAACAGCCTCAGTGCAAAAAATGTGTGAATTTTAGCTTTGTGCTAAAATAAAGCAAAAAAAAAGAACTAATAAAAAAAACTTCTGCTCTTTATTTATCTTGTTGAATGTATGTTTATGTTAGAGTCACTGCAGTTTGAAACTTACATAGGTCACTTGTCAGATGTGCTCTGCCAGGACTTTGCTATATATGATGGTCTCTGGACCGTTGCTGTCAAAAAGTCCCGCAGCACCAACTGAAACAATCCATTCACAGACATGACAGGTTGAACTGTTCAACAATTTGGAGATTGTATAACATTGTCTTTGTGGTGCATCCCTGCTGTAGTCTTTGAGATCTGCCATATACAGCAGACTTTATTCATCGGTGTAACTGGATTTTCCCTCTACAATCTGGCGAGAGGTTTGAAATGCATATAGCAACGTGTGATAGTTGTTCACAGTCCCGTTTAGTTTGACAAGGCGTGTGTTGCCTCGGAGAGTTAAAATGCAGGCTTAACTGTTTGTCGGTTAACTGTTGGTTAACTGTTAGGCCTATTCATCTGTCGACCTGGTTACTAATCTTAACCACTGTTTTGGGAGAACTTGAGCTTTTAAATTTATCTCCCAGGATAAAAACGTGAACAGGTGAAAATATATTTTTGGATTACCTGCAGTGAAGTGGTGCTGGGGATCATTTTACATGCAAAAGTATTGATCCATCTTTCTTTAGTCACGATACAACAGCACTGAACTACAGATGTGTTCTGACTGTGGCTGACACAGTGTGTTGAACTGACACAGTCAAGTTGAGTCCCGGTGTGATCTGAAGCCGGTAATAGATTCTGATCTCCAGGGGCACGATGATGTTCCTTCTCAAGGAGTCGATGATGGCGTCATTTACTCGAGACATCCTCAGAGGAGCTCCTACTCGCCCGCTGTGTCAGGAGCACAAACTGAAACAAATTAGGCCTTTCTGCAGAGGAGGTTCCATCATCACCCACGGCTGTTAGTCTGCACGCTCAGCTGTGTTTGTCAAGGGTGCTGGGGGATGACTATATGGGGTCATGGAGTTCATTCACGCAAGCACAGCATTGACAATAGAATGATGCCGTTTGAAGGTGCCTGCATGTTGGCTGCTACCTTCTCCTCTAATAAATACTGTCTAAATGGAACAAGGAATGGTGGCATTTTCCCTTTACGTCATTGTCAATGTGTCATACATGGTAGAGTGACTTGGGCAACTGCACCATTAGTAACTTAATGCATCCACTTTCTGAGAGGTCTGTGGTGTGAGGCCTACTGTCCTTTCTTGTTCACTTCACACTGTGTGCACGTGTACACATCTGTACCCATGTGTTGGGAGGCTTGTTATGTAAAAGGTCCTTAGCGATCCTCAGCTGAACTCTTGCTCATGGGGCCTGTCTGCTCTAGTCTGTTTTTAGAACAGCGTCGCTGTGGGCTAACATAACCACTCCGTCGGTTATGTGTTCAGCTCCTCCCATTAGCCACAGATTGACTTTTGACATTTGAACTTGATTGTCTAGCAGTGTTTTCTGAGAACCTTTGGTGAAATTGGGAAGTCTGAAACTTTGCATTCCTGAGGTGTCAGCTTTACCAAAAGCTGCCTGGTATGACTAAAAGTTTTATGAAGAGGTATAGAGGCACCACATACTGTGGTTGTGCTCTACACTCAGTTAAAGTATTCCAGGCACTGTCTTTGACCTGTTATATCACGTTACTTTATGGCACTCGTGATGTGTAGTGTCATAATGTGTCACAGCCTGTCACATGTATGAAGAGTCTATATGAAGAAAGCAAAATAGTACTTTCTGGGCGTGTCAGTTATCGAGCATGGATTGCTGCCATTTTTGAGTTAAGTTCTCAGAGACGTTTCTTATATTTTTGCGAAGCATTTTGTCAGACGAATTATACTCTATAAAACGCATTTGTATCCACTGCTGCTTTGTAAGCCTGCGGAAGCTGCAAAAACATTGACAGAAATATTTTACATCATCAGACAGACAGACAGACAAACACAGGCACCGTGGTTCTGGGATGAGTTGGGGTTGGGTTAAATTGGGGGCTCTGCCTCAGTAGCCTAGGGCTGGTGGGCTACTTTTAATTTAAATTCAATGATTTGTCAGCTCAGAGATATGAATAGCTTGTAGTTTGTCACTGAATGTTCTGGGGATGATTTAGGGAACCTTCTTGCTGGAGGATTAGTCAGCCTAATTACATCTCGTCCTCTTGAACGTTGATGAGATTTGTGTAATTGGTCCAAGGTGTCATCGGGAAGCAGTAGTTCAGTTCTTCTGTTTTTATCCAAAGTCACTTAGGTTGCCCATTCATGCAGTTGGATATGTGCTTAAGATACTTTAAAACCTTGTATAAAGGTGTCCAATGAGTTAAACCAACAGTCTGCTTGCTGTTGTAACGCTGTAAATACCCAGTGATTTGGTTTTTGATGTAAACTGTTTGATTGATGTTTTTCATTCCAACAGGATTAAGAGAACAAGGTCTCACCTTTTTCTGAGAGATAATGTCAACAATACTAGCTATGTGCCCTAAAAACCTCACACTTACAGTTTTCCTCTCGTTTCACTTTCTTCCAGTGGTCCACTTTATCTTTGATCCGTGGACAGGGGGTTCTGCCAATCATTGTGAAGGCTGGGCAAATTCTGTGAGCCACCAGGTCCGCTACAAAAGGCCTTGGGGGACAGGATCTCCCTATCCAACATCGGTGGTGAGTTCAGGGTCCTTTCTTTCATGTAGAAGCAACCAAGAAGATCAGTACCACATGGTATATGCAAAGAAGTCCAGTCAGCTGAGGGTTGTGGCTTGACCTGCGAATTTCAGCACAGTGATGCCCTACCATCGTGTCTTGATCTCAGCAGTGTGTTCTACTTGGGTCATTGTCCAGTTTGCGTTTAATGCAGCTGCATTTTTAATCTCTGCTGCTCTTGCTGTTCAAGGTCTGGGACTTACCATGTTATTGGACATCTTTGGGGTTTTATTTGGTGGCACTGAGTAACTTCCACACAGTGGTGTTCATGCAGGATGACTTCATCTTTGCTGCTTAACTTCCAAGGTCTTTGCTGGCATTTATATAGGATGGGAGATTCAGTGCGGTAATTTTATAAATGGACTCGGCGAAAATATCACAGTAGCATTTCTTCTTTTGAACAGACAGACATGTATTTATTGTACATATTTGTACCATGTGTTAATGTTACCCCTGGATTAGTGAATGTCCTTCCTGGATGTGGTGTTTTGACTCTGAATGACTTTCATTCATGGCTCTCTGTTAGGACAGCTAATGTACTACTGTATTTTTCTTCTTAGATGCCTGATAAGAGTATTGGGCCGTGCTGCAAAGGAGTTTGTTTTTTGGCGATTGGAATAGATTAAATAGCCTTTAACTGGCTTGAATTATATAAATCTTTTTTAGTCATGCCCTTGTTCATGGAGATCTGACTTGTTCCTCATGTGCACTCACCCTGTCTGTCGTCTTACGGTACCTGCTTGTTTTGGCGGTAGTGGCACAATCTCGGGAATCTGCATGTGCAGGTGATGTTTCTTGTGCGCCACATACCATAGAAATGCGCAGCCTGGATGTTCATGTCTGCTGTTGCAGGTGCACAGACTTTTTGTTAGAGCTGCAGAGCAGTGTGAGGGTTTGACAGTTTTATGGTATATTCTTGTCCAGAATAACCAAAGCTTTTAAACTTGGCACTCAGGCTGAAAAAATTTATCTGATGTTTCCTTTGGGACAAGGAACAGGGGAAGGGAAGGGGGGCTAAAGCTTTGGCAGATATTTAAACTTTTCTACCTCGATCTCGAAACTCTTACTTTGGCTGTTTTGCTTATTTTTAACCTCCTTCTTGAAGTTATGTAGTACAACATTTCCACTCGCCGCAGCCAGCAAGCACAATATGGCACTTTGTGTGTTTGTGTTCACAAGGTGTTGTATAACAAAAAAAATATGCAGGGATGCAGAGGTGCAGGTTTTTGTATCGACACATTAAATACCTCCAGGCTCGAACCAACAGTTAAAACATACTCCGAATCCAAAGCAGACACAACTGAAATGACCCCTTTTTTTCCCCTGTCAAAGTTGCACAATATAAAGCAGGAACAACTGACCTCATGAAGTTCCACAGTAGGAGAGAAGAAGGAAAGCAAAAGAGCTTCTGTGAAATGCAGGGCTGTATGAGTTGAGGTACTAGAGAGAGTCGATTAATTGGGTTTTTTTTTTGCAGCTGCTTCCTGATGTTTCTGCAAAATGTTGTGGAAAATTTAATGAAGGCTAGCTGGCTAATGGTTTCAAGCTTAGCCGGTGGAAAATATGACAGTCTTTCCATAGACAATTAAGACCAACATGGAGCATTTCCCTCTTTTTTCATTTTCCCTCCTTTTCTCCATGGGGGATGTGATATGTTCCTTCCAGTACTAAATGGAAACATGTACAGTAAACAGCTGCAGCTGTGGAGCCCTGAGCATCCGAGGCTCAAGACCCTTGCACAGGAATGCTACAACCACATGTACAGTTGCCTGCTTCATCACTGCAAAAATAGCGTCGACTCATAAGCCAGAAGTTGCAGGTGCTGTCACTCGCTTCGGGAGCCTTGCCACGGTGGTGCTGAGAAGGGTGGTTTTAAATACCGTCTAGCTTTGCAGGAGGTCGCAGAGAGAGGCATGTTCTGTGTGTGGAAGTCTGGTCTGCAGAGATTGGCTACACAGACCCTGCTTTGTCGTTCCGGCCCATTGCCGGGTGAGCTGAGAGGTGCCGTCGCCTCCCTCCTGCTTGAGGCAGGTACTTGTACGACAGGTCAGGGAGTGCGTCTGGACTGCAGGAGTGACGCTAGCATTAGCTCATGACCTCATATCCACTATGAAGTTGCTCTCTCTCCCTTCTGTCTCCCTTTCTCACACTCTGTCTTTATCTCGCTTTTCTTTTTTGCTCACTCTCCCACTCACTCTCTCACTCACATGCCCCTGCTCTCCCTCTCTTTAAATGTCTCTCTTTCCCTTTCTTAAGCTGTCATGATCTTCCCCGGCTTGTGATGCACTGCCTGGCCCTCTGGTGGAGGTCAGAGTCTTTCCATTCTTTAGGGTCCTAAATGACAATCGAGAGCACACTATACATTTTCTGCTGGTTTCTGTGAGAGGCCATGTCACACCGTTGTCTCCTGCTGTGCTCTTCTGAAGCTCACGAGTGATGCAGGTTTCATGCCTGCAGGACTCCATAGACATGTTCTGAGAGCACGTCACCTGCTGCACCATAACCCCCAGTGCACGGATTGGGAACCGATGACCATGTGTTTTGCTGCTGTGCTTGCTGTTCTACCTTTGTACACGCAACCCCCTGGGTTGACACCAGGCAAGAGAAGAAGCTGCAGACGTAACTCAAAATAGCCTTTTCACTAGATTATGTGAGGAATAATGGCTGGACAGATAATATTTATCACACGTGACAATAAAGATCACAGAGATTAAAGCTGCCACCTTTGTCTTGTTTAAAATCTGTCATTGAGGCAAACTGAATTTTAATGCTATATAGTTTGTTGGACACCCTATATGCAGGTAGAATATATCAGGGAAAGCACATGATCTTGCATTATATGCCAGGTCTTCTGATTCTACATCGTTCCTCAAAATTATACTGTACTCAACCTGTTTTCCTTTGTTTGCAGTTATTTTAGGAACCCATTATCTTCCACAGCTTTTTCTTTTGCTGGAACTTCCTCCTCCATGCTGTGGGTTTTCCATTTTCCTGTCCACTCGTTCATTTTTTCCAGGCGCAGCCACGGAACAGTGGCAGGGCGCGGGAGGTTTTTTAAACAGCCGCTACTGCCTGCATCTCACCTCTAGCGTTGAATGCGCAGTCCTCCTACTCTCTCGCTCTGACAAATGCCCCCCATGCAAGCTGATGCCAGTGGAGAGCAATGCAACTGCTGTTACCCCACCCAGTGTTTCTTAATAGTGTTTGTCAACTCAGCAACCCCAGGGTCATGCCTCCCTCCTCCTTCCACACAGAAACTGTCCCCACCACACTTACTCTGTCTGAAGATGGGAGTGGAATGGATACGTCCTGCTCTTGGTTTCTTTTTCTAGCAATAACACACACCCACGCTGTGTAGAATACTCACCGTTCTTTCAGTTACTTCCTTACCCATTCAGAATATAGGACTGAAGTTTTCATTTTATCAGCACCCGATCCACACCAACCCCTTCCACTCCCAGAACCCGGTTGTTTAGCTAGACTGCTGCCTATTCCTGTCAGGTACATGTCTCAGTGTGGGTGCCTGTCTCTGGAACCAGGGCTTTGGAACTCGTCTCACCTTTGGGCTGCTGCCAGTGTGGTTAGCATGGCTCATCTCATGGTTCAACTTTCCCCAACTGACCGGCGGCTGCCTCCAGTCGACACAGAGCACACTGGTCGTGAAGGCTGTGAGCCGGTGCTCTGTGTGACATGTCTGTTGAGGGTCGCTGAGGGCTGGGCAGGTGCACCTCAGGAGTGACTCTCATTAACCTGTCATATTACCAAAGGTAGTTTTCTGTAGTCTGTCGCTGCAAGGATGAAGAAGTGGAGTCCTACATTAAAATGAATATTATCACAATTTAAAGCAGATGTTTTAAGAGCTTTACAGCTCATTAATGCTTAGTTTTATACTAATAGACAAAATCTCAGATTTTTTCCAACTCTTAGCTAACTTAGCTTAGTTTTGCATTTAGATAGAGAAGTAAAAGAAGAGATTCCATTCTACCTCCCTGCCTGTAGGAAGCAGATTTACTGACAGTCAGATGTTAGTGTCCTAACAGCAAGGTACCTAGAACCCCTCACCAACTTTCTCTTGGAGGCTCACGCTCAAACACACTGTGATACCTCACAAAACATGCTTACATGCTTCCTTAACATGCTTAAGGAATAAACCATTTCAGCCAACTGCCATTTGAGCTGAAAGATGCAATGAAGGGATGTTCAGAATATGCTACAGGTGAGGCCCTAGTATTTCTGCCAAGGACAGCTGTTAAGATCATTTGCATTCATCTGTTTTACATTCTATTCATATGAACAAATGGAGGATCTTCTTGACTGGCCCCTGTGGACACATGGTCTCCGAATGGCTCACTTGGGTTTTGAAATGGTGCCTTCAGAGAGAGTGTGTAAGAACCTGACCTAATCTTCATAGTATCACACAGACTTGGGTTTTGGGTTGTCAGCACATAAAACTATATATTGAAAAAGCTTATACAAAATAACTGCATATAATAAGAGCATTAATGTTACCTGATTCATTTAGCTAATAAGTCAGACATGTTTTCAGCTCTTGCAGCGGTGTTTTCTTCAGAAGTTCTGGTTTTGAACACCTCGCAATTGTGATCACATTTCCCCCAAGTTCAGGTGAACAAGCTCCATTGCGCCAGTTGCTGGTAAAGCACGCAGCAATTTGTGGGGTCCAAGCGCAGCCTATTTTCAGACTTGGTTTTACGTCTTATTCTTACCAGTTCATGCATTCGGCCGAGGCTGCAAAAGCTTGGTCTCCGTCCCTAATAAGCTGGAAAAATAACAAGGACCTACAGCAGATCTGCTTGGAAGTCTGCAGCTAACGGTTCTTTTAATTTGGCACTAAGTAGCTGGCAAAAAGACCCTGCATTGTAGTCTGCGAGATGTGTTTATTTTGCAAAGCCAGTTAAGAGGTATTGTGTTCCCAGAAGGTCCATATGCAGCTCATTTCAAATCCCTCATGGTAGAGAAGCAAGGAAGTGTGTCTGTGTGCTTGTGTTTGTGGGGTGGAGGGGTAGCCAGAAGTTTGGGTGTTTATGGACTGCAGCACCCAGTCTGTGTAGAGCTGGCCTGTGTTGCCACCAACTGTGTAATTACTTAATGGAAATAGTTAGCAGTTGTGTAAAATATTCACGATACACCCTGAAAGGAGCCCTGCCAATAAATTGGCAGAAGTGAGCTGCAGTAGATGTAGTTGCGCCTTCCCCAGGTGCAGTGGGACACAGAAACGCGAAGCGCACCTTAATGCGGGGTTTGGGGGCAACGTGAGACTGGGCCAGTAGGCTACAAAGCCACCGTTTCTCGTAGAGCGGGTCACAGCTATGTGCAATTTAGCACTTCGGTAAGATTAAATCGTTTTAAGATAGCTGTAGCACATACCATCTATTCACAAACAAATAACAGCGACCACTAATCCCCTGTGACTGCAGAAATGTGAAGTGCCTAATCCCAGAATTATGGGAGAGAAGGTGTTTTTATTTTCAGTAAGGGCCTTGTGAGATTCACTCCTTCCCCACGACAATGGTGTTGTGCGTCAGCACGGGGGGGGGCTGCTATGGCCCCTGGCTAAGAGCTTCCCACGTCCTCTTTCCGCAAAGAGGGACCAGGCTGGGGAGTTGATAGGGTGGGCGGGCAGGCTGTCTCTCCAGGAGCCTTGTTTAAAGACCCCCACAGCAATCACATCTCAAGGGGAATCGCAAAAGTATAAAAGAGAGTGTGTGTGTGTGTGTGTGTGTGTCTGTGTGTGCGCGTCTGTTTTGTGCGGGTGGTTGTGAGGTGTGTGCATGTGCTCATCCTGCATTGCACGCATCCAGCGGGTAGAACAACCCCTTTTTCTGACAGAATATTCATAGGCTTTTTTTGACACCTTACGCAACCTGTGTGACTCATCAGGATCAATGTTCCTGTGAATCCTATAGGATGTCCTCCTTCTCCCTGTCGGATTAATGTTCTTCCACACTTTGCCACGCGCTGCCTACGCTCCTCTACTCCCCGATCATGACTCGTGCTGGGTGTCAGAAGGGTGTCTTGCGGTATTTTCAGCACTGCTCCACTGATATAAATAACTGCATCACATAATTGATTCCATTCTTTTCCCTCACTTTTCCATTTCATATGAAAAGCTCACCTTATGCAACATTCACCACTGGCCCCTTCTGGACAGAAAGTCATTAGTGGTTCCTAAGCTCTTTTTTCAATACATCTCTAACCTTGGTGACTTCATAAATGAGAATATTTCCTTCTGGCCCCCCCGCCTCTTTCTATTCACAAATGGGATGAATGGAGAAATTTACTGTAAGAAGTAGATGGAAAGCTGTTACAGTTAATTTTTCAGTTTATACGCACATGCACGCACGCATGCGCACGCTCACTGGCCACTTTATTAGGAACGCCGGTACACCTTCCTCTTCACGCAGTTATCTAATTGGCCAGTCATGTGGCAGCATAAAGTCACACCGACACGGGTTGTGAACTTCAGTGAATGGTTCACATCAAAGTTTAGAGTGGGGGAAAGAACGTGATCTAAGTGACTTTGACTGTGGTGTGGTTGTTGGTGTCAGATGGGAGGGTTTGAATATTTGAGACACTGGTGCTCTCCTGGGATTTTCACGTACAATGGTGTCCAAAGTCACGCAGAATGGTGGGAAAAACATATGGCTACTTCCAGCAAGTCATCTCAACCTGGTTCCATGAACATGACTTCAGTCGCTCTGCAGCAGCAGATCTGAATCCAATAGAGCCCCTTTGGGATGTGGTAAAACAGTAGATCGGCAGCATGAATGTGCAGCTGACAAATGTGCAAAATTGCGTGATGTGTAACGGATAAAATGTAGTAGAATCTCTGAGGAATATTTCCAGGACCTTGTTTATGATTTTGCTTTTCTGTGTTTCAAGCTTATCATTTATTATTATTATTATTATTATTATTATTATTATCGTTTATTATGTTTTTGAAATACTTAAGTTTAAGCTGTTGCAAATTTATACAGCACACTGACCCTTTGTTAACATTACATATTAATATTAACCCCTTTAGGTACTGAATGTTTGTACTCAGACTTTGTGCTCAGGGTTGAGTTCAGGGGCCTGATCTCATGTTAAAAAGGCAGGATCCAACTGTCTGGAACAAAAAATAATATGGATGGATCTATTTAGTCAGGTTAGTTAGAAAAAGAATCCGTTCTTCTAGAGGAGCCCATTAAACCTGTGTGAATCTGCTGCTTGTGTGACATCACGTCTTGCAGCAAAGGCACGACTTTGATTGGTTCCTTTACCGCTTCCTGCTAGGTTCTTCAGCTTGTGGTTGTTGGGGGTTTAGATTTGATCCCTTGGTTGCAACTGATGTGTTATAAGTTTAACTTTTTACAGAACAGAAATATAAAATGCTTCATAGTGCCTTCAACATATTCATTGTTTGAAATAGACTGCCCACAAAGCAGTTACCTGCAGGACAGAGGAAAGCAGGCACCTTACCTCAAACTAAGGCATCGCAATAAAAAAAAGACCTTTTGATGAACCAAAAACCCTAGTTTTTACACTTTGGGTCCAAACAGCACTCATGTCTAGACTGTGTCCATCCCAGTCGGACATTAAAACCTGCAAACTCGCAATCTAGAAGAGACTGCTTTTGCCGCAAAGCCATCTGGCCAGTGTTTTGCACAGAATGGGATGTAGGTGGGCCTTGTCAAGTCCTCGGCCAAGAGCGGGCAGCGGGGGGGTGGGGGGTGGGCGTGCGTGAATCGCAGAGGAAGCCTTTGTCTGGGCAGTCGTGCTCACTCGCACTTCATTCTCCCTTTTGGTGTGCCTGAAAATTGAATTCATTAGTCTTTTATCTGCGTGTTGACCTCATGTGGCTGTTTTTTTGTTTTCTTTTTTGCAACACTGCTCTTACAGATGATGTTGCAGAAGTACGCTGTTCCTGTGTTCTCATACAAAGGAAGGAAGCCAGTCGATTGAAAACACGCTGTGCTACATGGCCTTATGGACTTTGTTTATTTCTAAATAGCCAGGTGGTTGAGGAATTGACCATGGGAATCAGGTGCTGCCTTCTCTACTCCCTGGAAATCCCTTGCTATTGTACCCTTAAGCAAATATTATTTGTTGAGCAGCAATGCAGCAATGATAATCTTGACCGGTTTGAGAAAGTCTCTTGAGTGATATGGATAAAAGGGGTACAGTTTATATTCCCTTGTTGCCTCTAGATGTCTTGACCAGCAAGGGGCCATAAATAACCACAAGCGTGTTGGTCAGGCTTAATGTTTCAATAGCACGGATTTAGAGTGGAAAACAGCAGATTACGTACGACTGGCAGTACTATTGTTTTACAGTAAAACTGAGTTTGCAATTTAATTCACCACTCATGATAACATAGGTAGGAGGCCTTAAACTTGGTTAAATATTATATCCACAGGAAATCAGAAAGTCTGTGGGTCTATTATTGCACTGAGGTCTTATAAAGATATGTATTGGTCTTATTTCTCTTAGAGTCAATAATGTAACACCATTTTATTGTTGTGGCCCATTTTCAAACTTTCCACCTTAGTGGAGGTGCTCTTGTTTTCTGTTCTGTTATAACCCATTGTTACTATACGAAAAAACAGCAGATTACCATAAAACAGCACACGAAGTTCATGTTTTTGGTGCTATAAATACCCTTTTATTCTGAGCTATTTTACAGCTCACAGTAGCTGTGAGGATTTTACCTCCCATAAAGCCTTTGCTTTAGTACCAAGGTGGTAGATAGACAATACAACCCAGTGCAGCACGGATTATACAATCGTGAAAAAAACCTTTCATTAGACATAACTATTGTATGTAGATGTCTTAGAGATGTGCTTTTATGTGTATAAAAAAAAAAAAACAAAACATTTTTGTTGGCATGACTTTGGAGACAAACTACATAAAACGACAAACTTGTGGAAGGGAAAATGGCAGTGACCCCTCTGCAGCATGGCCTTTGGAGTCTCATCTCGCCCACGTACATACGGCAGCTTGCGTCACTCGCACTTCACGGGCTATTTTTATATCTTTTATGTCTTTTGAGGAACTGTGTGGGAATGGTGGTTAATGATGACTCATGGCGGCATTCGGTAGCACGACACAGAGAAGCTGTGCGCTGAGGAAAACTGAGAAATGTGTTTGTTTAAACCAATTTTTTTGATGAAGTCAAATCAGAATATCTATACCAAACCGTACTATGTGTGAGTTTAATGTGACAATATAGACCGGTGCTGAAAAGTAATTTTTACGTTATGTTTCGTTCTAGGTGATGTAAAAACAAAGGCCAGTGAAAAATAGGCAGACAGGTGAGTGCTTTTCAGATGGTACATTTTAAATTTTTTTCGTTTAGGTTTTAAGAAATGAACTGAATCGTTTCAAAACTGCATTCTTTGTAACGTCAGCATTTATGGAGTTATTCTTACTGATCCTTATTTAGTAATTCCTTCGCTGCTGATCTGTGCACATTTTAAATCAAAAATAATTTCCACTTTTAGAGAATTGAAGAGTCATCGTAAAGGAAATTTAACTGAGAAGAATTTGGAAGGAATGAAGTGGAATTTAAGCACCACATTAGTGGGGAAAATATTTGACATGTCTACAATATTTTAACAAATTTTGCCATATTTTATCCAAAAACAGTATAAATAGCAAGTATGGAGCAGCTGGAATCTGCTGCTGGTCAAAAGGGCACTAAGGTGCCAAGAGAGAAGAATCCACTACAAAGGAAGTGGGTCTCAGACCCCACTGCTGGCACCAAAAGAAGCGCTTTTGCTGACCCGGATGCAAGAAGACACTCGCAACGCGAAGGCCCACAGGGCGGAGACACCAGCAGTGGCAGCATTGCAGGCCCGGCACAAAAGTATGGCTCTGGGAACCACCTGTCTTCAAGAAGCGGACAGTCATCACAAGAAAGTCCATACCCTCCACTCTTCCCTAGTACTTATACTTACCAACTGCCACAGACTTTTCCCCAGCAGTCCATCCAGGACCGGTTCCTACAAGGGGCGAAACCACAGCCTGGCCTGGAGGCTCATGCCTGGCCCTTCCCTAGTCATTTGCCGTCCCTTGCCTCAGATGACCTTTTCCCTGCTCACTCCCGTGGCCACAGTGGGGTGTTTCCACGTAGAAAGTCTCCCAGTTTACCCTCTTCCTTCAGCCAGTATTCCCAGTCAGGTATTGAGCCGACAGAGGAGGCACACAAAAAAGAACAGAAGCCTAAGAAGCCTGGGAAATATATTTGTCCCTATTGTAGACGGGCCTGCGCTAAACCCAGTGTGCTGAAGAAGCACATTCGGTCACACACCGGGGAGCGTCCCTATCCATGTGTCCCCTGTGGGTTCTCCTTTAAAACCAAAAGCAACCTGTACAAACACAGAAAATCTCATGCCCATGCCATCAAAGCAGGGCTGTTGCCATTTTCAGAACTAGTATCTACACGCACGGATTTGGATCAGGTGTCCTCACTAGGAGAGACAGAGGTGCACTCAGATGGTGAGCAGAGCACAGAGACGGACGAGGAGGTCACTGAAGGTACTATGTACATGGATAAAAACAGCCCAGTCCCCCAGATATCATTTGAGTCTGACAAAAGCACAATGGAGAAGGGAGGAGAACCTGCCTATGCAGATTCAGCTGAAGAAGTAAGTGTTGCCTCAATGAAAGTGCCTATCCTCATTGTTCCAAAACAGGGCATCCCATCAACGGCTATGGAGTGCCCTCAGTTCACAGATATTGAGGCGTCTTCCATTGGTGCTCAAGGTGGAAACAGGATAGATGAGTCTCACACTAACAAACAGAAGCTTATCTTGAGACTTACTGAGAAAAAGGGCCAGGATTCTGAGCAGTCGCTTAACCTCCTTAGTCCACACAGCAAAGGGAGCACAGACTCGGGCTACTTCTCTCGCTCTGAGAGTGCTGAGCAGCAGATCAGCCCACCCAACACCAGTGTGAAATCTTATGAAGAAATCATGTTTGGGAGGACATGGTACTACCGGCCGAATCCTAGACCTCGCCAGGCTGCATCTGTAGGGATGGCAGCTGTTACTGGCCCAAATTGTAATATAATTGACTTAAACAATAAATCTGGTGGCATGCTCGAATTAGGCATGTGTAAAATTTCCGAGGGTCACATGGGCCATCTCTTTTCAAAGGATGAAAACCCCATGAAGCTAAATCCTAACGTGTTTTTCAGGAGTGAAGGAACAGTCCCACAAATGGTAGCGGGTTGTGATCCTAAACAATACACCACAAGTAGTACAGGCCTCCTGGAAGCTCCATCTGATTCAGGGCCACTGATAAGGAGCAACTCTATGCCAACGTCCTCCCCGTCAAACCTCAGTGTCCCTCAAGCTCTTCGAGTGAGCCACTCCTTTGATGAAATGATGACCCCAGATGATGTGTTCTTCCCAGGTTCAACAGGCTTCAAAAGGCTGACGAGGCAAGCTGCTTTTGAGCATTCGGCACATGAAGGACATGTAGAATCTGACGGTTATGGAAATGTTCCCAAAAATGCAATTTCTGGGGTGATAAAACCTGGGGAACGTGGACCTTTCATGTCAGAGTCAAAAGGTTCAGGATTGGAACACTCAAGTCTTGACATGCATGTAACTTACGGATCATATAATAATAAAGTGGGAATGACAGAGCCTGTTACAAGGAAGCGGCGGAAAGAAAAAAGTGTTGGTGAAGAAGAGGACTGTCCTAGTCAGTATGGATGTGACCATAGTGGTTCGGTTGAGATGCTTTCATCACCTTTGGATTACGATTCAAAACAAGCCAATCAGGAGACCTCAAGGGCTATCCCACCCAGGAAAGGTAATATGTACAGTGTGCACAGTCAATCGGACAGTTTTGACACTGCTGCTAGTGTGTCTTCAGAAGACATAGTGCTTGTACCAGACGTAGAGCGGAAGGCTGGGGGCAATGTCATCTCTGTCATCCAGCACACAAATTCTTTAAGTAGGCCCAGTTCTTTCGAAAAATCCGAATCAATTGAGCATTCTTATCAACAGGAAAAACCTGCTGGCCAATGCTCAGAGCAGTCAGACTCTGAAAATATAGAAGAAATGCGAAGCCCTGATTCTGTCCTAAGGTCTGAAAGCATGGACCAGCAATTGAGTGACAGCGAACTGGTGAATGTGCTGTCCAGCCAGCAGTACCACATGACCCACAAACTGGTACGTCAACCTAACATCCAAGTGCCTGAAATCAGAGTCACAGAAGAGCCAGATAAATCAGACAAAGAGCCAGAGGTACCAGTTAAGGAACCAGAAAAGCACGTGGAGGAGTTCCAGTGGCCGCAAAGAAGTGAAACCCTGTCTCAGCTTCCCGCAGAGAAGTTGCCTCCTAAGAAGAAACGCCTACGTCTGGCTGAACTGGAGCACTCCTCTGGGGAATCCAGTTTTGAATCAACTTGCACTAGCCTCTCCAGGAGCCCCAGCCAAGAGAGTAATCTGTCACACAGCTCCAGCTTCTCAATGTCATTCGATAGAGAGGAAAGCATTAAGTCGGGGTCCCCAACTAAGCAGGATGACTTTGGCAAGCAGTCTGAGTTCTTAACCGTGCCAGGCAGTGGACATTCTCTTTCTATCCCAAGCCATCACCAGCAGAGGGAGATGCGACGCTCTTCCTCAGAACAGGCACCGTGTGCCTTGCCAACAGAGATCCCTGAGATCCGTAGCAAGTCGTTTGACTATGGCAGCCTTTCCTCCTCATCCAGACAAGGAGAAGTCTACACAAGTGCTTCCGTCATGAAGGAGCGGAAACGGGGGTACCTGGTGCGGCAGGCATCCCTGAGTGTTTATCCTGAAACTACTGTTCAAGAGCAAGGCCTTGAGGTGAATGTGAAACATGAGCAGGAGAATGTACAAAGTGGCCCCCATCTCCCTGGGTGGCATGGCACACCATCTCATACAGCCAATGAAGTAGCACGCCCCAAGAGGGGCATGCCAGCAGTCTTGGGTTCACATCATAATCCAATGCAGCAGAGTATCAGTGAGGATACACAGCAAGAGGGATACTTGCACAGCCACAAATCATCTCATCTGCCAGGCAAACCACCCTCAGAAAATGAACATCCCACACAAGAATCCACAAGCCATGACGTTTTGTTGTATTCATCACTTCACAGCAGCTCAGCACAACCTTCCTTCCTTTCATTTCAGCCAGATGTGTTTTGGAATCCTGAGTCATCAAAAGAGCACAAGCAGCACCTTAATTTACATGGACATCAGCTCCAGAAGATGCATAACAGGCAGCCTAGTCTGCAGTCACCTCACCAAAAGTCACATCAGTTGCAGTTCATTCAGGAGCAGGGTGACACAAAAGATGATGGTGCAAGTAGCCATAGCTATCAGCATCCTCTAAGAACTGAACTGCACCATCTTTCCTCAAAAGCTTTCTCCACAAGTGCGGTGCTTTTACAGCAAGTCCAACCAGTCTTTGCCACTCAGTCTGCTGGACTGCAGCCATCTCTTCCCGGTATGTTCGTTCCTGTTAGAATCCAGACTCATGTGCCATCTTATGGTAGTGTTATGTACACAAGTGTTTCACAGATTTTGGCTACACATAGCCAAAGTACAAGGATCATATGCACAGACAACACTTCTCAAACCTCACTCACAATAACTAGTTCCAAGCAAGGAGGTGGCCTGAATTTATCTCATTTACTTAGTCATCCAGGAGGACTTCTACGTTATCCACTTTGGAAAGTCCCAGAACCCCTGCCAGGGAGGATGAACACTGGGATTCCTTTATCTTTGACCTCTGGAACCATCTCAACCACAGATGCTTCCTCAAATATTGGAGGAAGTAAGCGCATGTTGTCACCAGCAAGCAGTCTGGAACTCTTCATTGAGACCAAACAGCAGAAACGAGTCAAAGAAGAGACAATGTATGGGCAGATTGTAAAGGAGCTTAGTGCTGTAGAACTAAGCAATTCAAATGTGTCAAAGGACAGTGACAATTCACCAAAATCGGACCTTTCTAAGAATGATGGCTCGTTTGACTACCAAGAGGGAATGGCGTCACCACCATTAGACTTCCTGTCTTCTAAAGCACCTCTGCGAAACTCTGCACCTTACTTACCTGAGATCCCACCTGCAGAAAGCTTCACGCCGCCTCTCCAGATAGTGATGGAAACTCCAGATGGTAGAAAGTCCCCAGAGAACCTGGATGTTGATGAGTCCACCCAGGAAACCAGCTCAAGTCCACAGTCCATGATCTCTTCTAGTGACACTCAAGATGAAACCAAGCAAGGAAGCAAGATGCCAGTGAACATGTTGGTGCAACTTGCAGCGAATCATGGAGGAGGTGTGTCTGGTAACACTCTCCTAGTTACGGATCTGGCTGATGTCCAGCAGTTCTTTCAGTTTCCAAGCCTCCGTACGACAACCAGTGTTAGCTGGTGCTTTCTGAACTACACCAAGCCAAACTTTGCACAGATGACACCTCTTACCTCCGTCTATGCCTCCTGGTGCATTAGCTCTTATAACCCCAACCCACCAAGCCTGAACACGAAGACCACCCTGGGGCTGCTTCGTTCAAAGCAGAGGAAGAACACAGAGACCTACACAGTAGCTGCTATGTGTCGACCTGGGACAGGCAAACTTGTGTCCTCACTGTCCTGGAAGCAAAAATTTGACCAGGTAATGAAAACGTGTTTTTACTGTTGTCTTTATAGCATTTTACCTTAGAGTCATTATAACTTCAGTGTGAGCAGTTTTCCTGGTGTAACATAATAAAAAATAAAATACATTAAATATGATGCAGTGTAGAAACACAACACAATACAGATTTAACTGGAAATATAGTACATCCTCAGTTTAAAGGACCCCAATGTAATGAATGTCAGATTTAAGGAGCAAAATTCTACAGTTCATATACTGGCACTTATTTTTTTAAAATATTGCTATGGGAATAAGTATTTTAGGGATTATTCGGCAGTATCTGACACTCCTGCCCCAAGTCAGTCCATTATAGCAAGGATGCACTGCGTTTCCCTGCAGTATTGTTTTTTCTACTAATTCAAGAACATAGGTTAGTTTCAGAAAATAGTGGAAATAAACTAGCCAGTTCAAAAAGTTGTGGAACGAAAAGAACGAAAATTTTTGAATCAACCCCTATTTCTGCTCATTTCAGCATTTTGTCCTCGTTCTGTATTTGCATTTGTGTGGTGCTGAGTGTCGGAAGTGCCTGGGATCTTATTTAACGTTATTGTTTCAGATAAAGCCAGAACTCATGCAGCTGGACATGAGCAAGATTGAGAAGAAGATGAAGGGGGTCGTTTCCCGGGACAAAGGGAAGGAAGATGGAGAGAAGGATGCATCTGTGAAGCAGGCCGAACCAACCCGCATAAAGATCTTCGAAGGAGGGTATGTGGCAAATGAACTTTGAACAGCCTGACTGACTCCCCTACTTGAATTTTAAATTTTGTTTATGCTTAGTAAATGAGTTTTTTTTCTTTTCTTTCATTTCTATATAATACTTTCAGTTGATGTTTGTCTTGTAAGTGCTGAAGAAAGTGTTATTTGACAGGCAATCCTGCCTCAATAATCCCCGTCTTTCCCCAACAGAATGGAAAGAAGATCTCATGTTGATATCTGACCTGCTTTAAAGATTTTTGTTTTATTTTATGCTTCCAATAAGTTATCTTTCCAAAATAACTACCAGCCAGTCTGTACGTTCGAAAGTAAATAAACCATAAATGGAAATAGCTGTAACAATTTTTTTGGCTCAATGGGGATTTTCTTTTTAAGGGTTGTAAAAACCTTATGTCTGTGCAGTTAAAGGAATGTGGTCCATTTGATTTGTTTCTACATCTACATTTAACCCTGTACACGTTTTCAGTGTTAATCTGTTGGCGGTTTGTTTTCTGGCTAGGTACAAGTCCAATGAGGACTACGTTTACGTGCGGGGCCGCGGCCGTGGGAAGTACATCTGTGAGGAGTGTGGGATCCGCTGCAAGAAGCCGAGCATGCTGAAGAAGCATATCCGCACACATACTGACGTCCGGCCCTACGTCTGCAAGTTCTGCAACTTTGCCTTTAAAACTAAAGGTGTGTTCCTTACTTCCCTCAGCAGAACAGCACTGTTTCAGCTTTTCTTTTAATTAAATCGAGCCAAAAATTACGATTTTTAAACTGAACACAATGATCGGTCGAAAGATAAATCCAAAACGCACTGTTTTTGTACAGCTGAGAAAACCAGACTTGTGAGGATATTTTATTTGATCCCTCTTGTGTAAATGTCTAACAGCTACATTTTAAACGTTGAAAATAATGGAAATAAGAATTTAGATTGTTGACTGCCTTTTGCACTCAACAGTTTTGTGACCAGTGTTTACTTTGGGTTGCAGGAAACCTGACGAAACACATGAAATCAAAGGCCCACATGAAGAAGTGCCTGGAGCTTGGAGTGTCTGTGACTTCTGTGGATGATGCAGAGACTGAGGAAGCAGGTTTGTACGGCACACAGGGGCCCCGGTCTTGTTTCCGCTGGTGGCTGGCGCACACCGGCCTGGTGGCCACTTGTCTGAAGACACAACCAAATTAATGACATTCAGGAAAGATTTTTGGAATGTGCAGTTTTCCAAAAAAGGAGGGGCACAAAATCCGAGGCCTCTTTCAGTCCAGATAAAGCAAATTGTATAGTTGTAAATAAAATTTGTAAAAATGTGAGCAGAAGAGAATTGCTCAGACGGGACCCAATGTTGCTCATTTGTCATCTTGTAAAGGTTGACATTTTAAATTGCATTGTTTAGACATATTCAGTCTTTTTTGTTTCAGCTCCTTCTGTTTTGCAACTTCTTTTCAGACAACCTGGATGAAAGCAACAGGGAGTCTGGTAAGGCTGGCCTTCCTGGACTGATGACGGAACACCAGTTCTCAGATGCAGACGACTCGGAGGGGGCAGAGGACGAGGGCGACGAGATTGATGAGGATGATGAGGAGGATGATGAATGCGAGGGAGACTCCACGCCAAAGACCCGCTCCCGTAGCACGAGCCCACTGCCCTATGGTGTCCCCTCACTGTCTGTCACAGCCGTTGCCTCCTCTTCATCCTCATCTGACTTCCTGGGCCCATCCTCAAAGCCACCCCTCTTCAGCTACCTTCCCAGCCTGCCTAGCATTCAGATCACTCAGCTAATGGGACCTGGTGAGCGAGTTGGAGAGGCCCAGATGGTGCAGTACCAGAAGCTCCTCCAGGGGGCGTTGGGGGAGGACAATAAAAGCCGGCTGGATGTGCCAAGCTCGATGGACGAGGACCTGGGCCTATCACCGGAGCACAGCTCCTCATCCCTTGACTTGTCTCCATCGCGGCTCTCTTCCCCAGGCTGCGACTCCTCGCCTCTCAGGGAAGCCTCGCCGACGTCCCGGCGGTACCTGTCCCCCCGCAGGGACCTGTCTCCACGAGGCCGCTTGTCCCCACGACGTGAAGCCTCCCCCCTTAGGCACATCTCCCCTCGCAGAGACCTTTCCCCCAGGGGTCACTTCTCTCCTGTCTCTCTGGGGAGGCCAGTATCCCCTGGGAAAGACGTCTCTTGCAGACGCGAGCTGTCACCAAGAAGTCGGCACCGGGCCCTGATCAGACCCGTTTCTCCACGAAGGGGTTTACATCACCACGGTGCCCCCTGGGCCCTAGGTCAGTACTTGCAGTTGGAAATGGTTCCACCTGGACAAAAGAACAGAGGACACTCAAGCATGGACACGGTAAGTTGAATGAGAAATGTTTCTCCTTGAAGGCCACCGTGGGTTCTGTTGAATTCTATAAGTACAAAACAAAGCAATTTAAAAACCGATAAGGTCACCACGAACAGTGACCGTGTAGAAATCATGCTGCTCCAAACCCCAGTGTCAGTGTGGAAAAATGTCCTTTCAAACCTAACGCACACATACTGTACGTTTCTGCTGCAAAACCCATTTTCTGTAGCTAATACTGCTGAAAGGGACATTTCTATTTATATTCTGACTAATTATAAATCCACTGGGAGTGTGGGGGGGGGGTGGGGGGGGAGAAACTGCCTTCATATATGGTTCTTGAAGGGATATTAAACGTTGTAACTTCATCTGGCCACCGTCCCTGGAACATGAGGATATAAAGATAAGGGAACAATGCCCATAATGTAGGTTTGGCTCAATATGCAGGCTTTAATAAGGCCTTTTTGTTCTTAAGAGCCTTGTTAAAACCTGCTTCTCATGGACCAGTTTAATGAAAGCAGAATTTATTTCAGCAGCTAAACTCAACATATTTCCATATATCACTGCTGAATCTTTTAAAAATAAAAGTGCTGTATAGAGACAAAGGTGATAGGTACAAACATCTGTAGGAAGTGTGTGGAAAGCCATAATTCATATTAAACAATGTTGTATTTGATCTGTTATACAGTGTTTTTTTTTAACCATAACTTACTTAGTTCCCAGCACGCACTGGGGTCAGATCTAATGCTCTCGACTTGCTGCTTTTAGAATCAGAAGAAGCACTCCTCCTCGCATTTCCACGGGGAGGCCCACGGAGGCCAGGAGGCTCCCAGTGTTCCCCAAGGGCTCTTCAGCCACCTCCCCCTGCACTCGCAACAGCAGGTACGGACGCTGTTTCCCATGATCCCCATCGGTGGGATCCAGATGGTACACTCGGTGCCGGCATCGGTGACGGGCCTGGCCCACGTCGGGCGGCTGCCACTGCAGAAGAGCACGTCGGAGGAGTCTGGCAGCGGCGAGGTGCCTTTGCACCTCCTCCCGGAGGTCAGCAGCAAGGTGGCCGAGGACACGGCCCAGCCACTAGCACGGACGCCACAGGACGGAAGAGACGTTGCTGACGTGGAGAGTAAGCAGGAGGAGAGCATACAGACGTGCACCAATGCCATCGCCTCCCTCTGCATTGCTTCTGAGGAACCTGCTGAGGGGGCCTCCAAGTCTGCAGGTCCCCTCCTACATCCCCATCCAAGTCACCTGGAGAGGGCACAGGTCACAATTCAACACACTGGTGGCTCCGAGGTTAGGCAGTCGCCGGTCGGGGCCTTGGCCGGGCCCTCAGACTCCATCACTGAGCAGGATGATGCCACCGGGTCAAAGGACACAGTGACAGGGGGACACTCTGCCCTGTATAATGAAAGTGCCAAAGACAGACAAGTGGCCCTGCAGGTCCAGGGGGAGCCACCAGCCAGCACAAAGTGGGGCAAAGACTTGCCAGACAATGCCATGGATAATAGGTGAACAAGGGCACATGGAGAACTGGTGAAAAGCAACCACAAAAGAATAAACACAGACATACACTTGCATACCCTCACGGTCTTTAAAACAAGCAAATTATTGAAATATTCTGTAGTTTAAGAATACATATAGCATGCCTTTTATATCCTGGTTTGCTATGTTAACAGTTTTCTTATTTAAAAGTGTCAGAGTGTGTGTGTGTGTGTGTGTGTGTGTGTGTGTGTGTGTGTGTGTGTGGGTGGGTGGACAAACATATGTGTACATACATAATGTTAACTTATAAATGAGCCTGACCAAAATTGTTTATGGACTTCATGTCCAGTCTGGTACTTTTAAATGTACAGATGTGTGTGCCTTTTCTTTACTTTTTGCTTATATTCTTATAAGCATATAAAGCAGGAAGACATGTAAATATATCACATTTGTGTATCTGCTTTGTAATAAATGTAATTCCCCCTTTTTTGGACACTTGAGTCTGAATGATGTGAAGTATCAATATATGTAAGGTTGCACTAAAACATATTTTTATATGAGTGAAATTAAATTGCTTTTTGTGTACAGCAGCAGTTCTATTTATTGTACTATGTTTCATAAATTGTTCATTTTTTTCTTAATGTCGTGGATGCCTTTTATATGTCGAGCATGGGTTTTGCTATTGCCTCATTAGAACAAGAAAAATGTATACTGTAAAATTGCTTTATATATTAAACGTATATGTGTATATACATGTGCACACACACGTAAGTGTATGTACGCATATGCAGTATATATCTGCATCTACATGTAAGATTTACATCTACATATTATAGCTTGTTGAGTGCGCTTGTAACCTCTTTCTCCTGTTTGCTGGATTGGCTACAACTAAGTGCTGGTTGTCATTTTTACAAAAGGTAGAACTGTTGAGCATTAAGTGAATCGATGTGCATTTCTTGCTTTCTTTCAAGACTAATTGAAGTAGTGGTTAAATATTAAAGGTATTTGACTCTTCTGTGAATAATGTTGCTTGAAGTACTTGACTTGTTCAGTAGTATGGGAAACATTCCAGCTGTAAATACATCCCCAGGAACCGAAATGTGCAGTACAGACAAGGCTGTATATGGAAAGAGTTCAAAGTCAAAGTCATGGAGTCTAAGTCCACAAAATTCTTTTTTTTTTTGTATAAATATTGTTAAATACACACAGATATTTCTGAAATCTAATGATGCACCTTATGTTTCCTAATTTCTAAGGGTACTGTTGTGTGGTGCAGACATTTGGGGAATCGTGTCATTTGAAACTGGCATGGTTTTGAAACTGGTTTGCTTTGAGACAACGCTAAATGAACTGGAGTATTCAGCCAGTGCACTTGTGTGTGTTTGTAGTTGTGTTTGTTTAAAAAAAAAAAACAAAAAAAACTGTGTCATTTACATTTTGAACATTTTTGTCGCTAGTCCCTGTTATTCATTTAAGTGTATTAACATGTCTTTAAAATACAAGGTATCAAAGCACAACTACTTGTACAGTAACATACAAAAGGAAAACCATGAAAAAGGGTAACTTTGTGGTGTTCAGTGGAAAATGAAATGTAAAACCCAGTTTCAATGAGTTATAGTACAGGTGAAAGAACAGATTGTTGTTTTCAAATAAATTCTGCTACAATAATTTGCATGGTATGCTATGGTATGATTTAATTACTTTTTCTAAATCAGATTTATTCCAATACAATTTTGCAGACTTTTATGTCTGGAAGGGGCATTTCAGCAAAATTTTATGCCTGTGAAGGCAGGAGGCATTAAGACCATTATAAATTAGAATTGCTGATGATACATAACTCAAAGGTGAAATTTCACATAAAACATTACATCACATTGCTGGTCTGGTCAAGATGAACAAGGTGCCATATCTACTGGACATTATTATTTTATTGAAATGCACCTTCTCCTCTGGTAGCAGGGGTTTAAACCAGGTCTTTTGATATATAGCCAAGCAAAACACTTGAAGGAAATGCTTTGAAAAATGACGTCCAAAATATCAGTGGCTTTTTTTTTTTTTTTTTAAATTGCATCAGTCTTATCCTACTTCTGGAAGTCAACCCGTATGTAATGCTCAACTTTTTTCATATGTTTTGTGCTTAAAAGGAATGCAATCCAAAGTGATATAAATTGGTTGATTTTAATTTTTTTATAGTGTTTGTAAGTTAGAATATATAAATAAATATGACAATGGTTTGGTGCTAGGACTTCAATCAGTAAAATCAGTGCTGGTATCAATTTCGTACAAAAATATACTATTTATAATGTGCATATGCGTGTTTTGTGATTCTTTTTTGCTTACTTTACTTTCACCCATCACACAGAATACAGGCCTGTTGTCATCAAAACTGATTTGGGATTTTTTGGACATTTTTACCTGCATTATCTGTGTCATAATTAATCTTTTACATTTTAGTGTCTCTTTCAATTTCTTTCGGCTGTTATTTCTTAGATGTCTTACAGAAAATATTGTGTTGCAATTATCCATGGGTTTTGTAGACGTAAATACAAGAGAGGTTATAAAAAACTCCATAAAATATACAATTGTGGAACTGACAATTAGAGCATCCAAAAACTACACTCCCTGGCCACTTTTTAGGAAGGCCATTTGCTCTCAGAACAACCTGAATTCCTCACTACATGGGTTCCATCAGGTGCTGGAAACATTCTTTAGAGATTCTGCTCCACGTTGACATGATTCCATCGTGTAATTCTGCAAATTTGTCAGCTGCACATTCATACTCCCGACCTGCTATTCTATCACCTCCCAAAGGTGCTGTGTTGAATACACATCTGGTGACTGGGGAGGCCACTGAAGTTTACTGAACTCACTGTCTCACATGTTTATTTGAACCAGGTTGAGACGACTTGTGCTGTGTGACACGGTGAATCATGCTGGAAGTAGCCATTTGTTTTTCCAACCATTCTATGTGACTCTGGGCACTGTTGTGTGTGAAAATCCTAGGATAGCAGCAGTGTTTCAAATACTCAACCCCCCTGATCTGACACCAACAACCATACCACGGTCAAAGTCACTTAGATCATGTTTTTCCCCCATTCTGAAGATTGATGTGAACATTCAGCGAAGCTCACACCTCTCATAACCTGTGCTGACGTGATTTTGTGCTGCCACACGGTTGGCCGATTAGACGGCTATGTGAAGGAGCAGGTGTACTAGTGTTCCTAATAAAGTGGCCTCTGACTACATAACCCATGACAGAAATGCCTGTTTTCACAAAAATATAATGGAAACAGATGCTCTTTGACACAGTTCAGGGCTGCAATGGTTTTGCGAACGTAGATTTGGTCCTTGCAGAGACAGAGCTGCTGTGAACGTTGACAGGAGCTCCAAGGTTTCAGTGATGAAGTAGATGTTCTTTCAGCCACGACCTCCTCGAAAACTCTCGTTTTCTCACTTTCAGACACCACCTGTATGGTTCTCCCATAACCCCTCCTGGACCCCAGTACACCACTCCGAAGCGGGATTATTCACCTCCCGCAAGTTATTAATTCGGGATTATTCTGCAAGGTCAGTAATTCTGTGGCCCCTGTGCATCTGTCTGCAGCCTCCTCTGGCTGTCCGGGCTGCGAAGAGCCACCACTCGGCTGTGTTCCCTTCGTTCCAGCTAAGTGAATTCTGGCTCTTCTTCTTAGTGACAGAGTTACAGCTGGAATAGTTACTTGGTTTGTTTGTGAAACACAAACTGCTTTTCCTTTATGTTACATTCAAGAAGAGTGTAACACGTGGTCTTTTGCTTCATTTTATGGGTTCACTTCTGTAAAGGTCCCAAACTGGGCAAGTTTAAAAGTAAAAAAACTTGTCACTTCCACGGACTTACGTGCTGAATGTTGACTGATTTGTCCCGCAAACCTCTGCAAAACTGCTCTTCGTGACATTGAACAGTGACACTCAGAGAGAGCTGACATGACCTGCAAACCCAGTAGAGCTTTGCTGGGTTCCTGTTCAACCTGCTGTTCAATTTGCTGGCTACCGAAATACAGGCAGCATCCATTTCAAAGAAAAACAAGTAAAGATGATGAAGCTAAAGAATGAATGACAGATTTGTGAGAGTTTGTCACTTGATTGTTTGCAAAGGGACTGGCTCAGGTGCGAGATGCCCGCTGTGCTACACCACGGAGCATCACAGGACCCACAGACAGCGAGTGCAGTTCCATACACTTGTAAGTGGATGGAGATGTTGCTACAGCGAGCTGTACTCTCTTGTCCACCAGGGTTTTTACACCTCCTAGTGACAGGCAGTCAGTTTGGGCCCTGAGGTTGAGCTGTCTGTCACCCACATGCTTCCCAGTGTGACCGTCCTTGTCATGCCTTTTTATGTTTTGTCCTTTTCAATTAACAGCTGTGGCAGTCAGCCAGAGAGGAGGAACATCGAGGACTCAGACCCCTGCAAGGTGACACCCGACTCACTTCGTTGACCTCTTCAGCAGCAGGAAGCTTGTTTAACCATGGAAGGGGGACAGCAGAGCACTGCTCTTCAGAGGCTGAGTGTATGATCTGTGAGCAGGAACATTTCAGCAGTTTCTCCACAGAGAACCTAGCAGTCTGTTATACTCATCTCCCCCCTTTGGCTGTCTGTGAATGTGATTCTGTGTTTAAATAGATGGCAGGTTGTCGCATGGAAACAGGCCTTTGCAGCATAGTGAATTGCCCTATGGAGGGAAACTGGTGTTCCCCAATGTTGGCCATTAATAACAACATTACTGTCTGTATTACTCACTTTTATATATCGCAGACCAGTGCAGGAAGTGACTTTCAAGTTAGGAACAAGTGGAATTTGAAGGTACTTCTGGTCAAGTGTAAAATTCAGGTAAATTGGGGTGAGTTTTCAGCCGATCAGATGCAAGTCACAGTGCTGCTGTCTGAAGTCGGCTTCTTGGACTCCTGTAGTCACACAGGAAGGGATCTGAACTGGGGGCGTTCAGCGCTAAGCACTGTGCCACCAGGTCCATTGGAAAAGCCCGATTCTTTCAGGAAGATATTATATATGCCTGTATTTGACAGGAAAGTGTAGAGGAATCCAGTCTATATGCGCACACTTGTTTTGCGTGATGTGATCTATAGATGATGACTCTTTATTGATGTTCTGAAGCAGCCAGTCATGTCCTCAGCTGTGCTATAAGTGCCTTGTGACGGAGACAGGCTCTCCAGACGGGGGGTGGCGTGTTTGAATTGCACACTGGCATTAGGGTTTCCAGTTAAGTGACCCCTACAGCGCTGATCCATTTTAGGTATTTTGCCCCACATTGGTGTAGATTTCTGGCCCTTTAGCTGCATTCACTGGGGGGAAGGTGTTGGCATTCCTCTCAGATGGGAAACACAGGTCATGATCTTTGACCCTGGTTTTGCAAAAGCACTGATGGAGAGAGGCTAGTATGGCTTCTTCCACATCAGATCAAGTGCTGAAAGACTCTCTCCTGTACAATACAGGAACTAAACCAGCCCGAAATAACATTTCATCTAACAGAAAAAAACCCTTTGCCAATCCACCCTTTGATCCAGTGTGTATGGACTCAACTACCAGTAGAAACCTGAACTGGCCACTTCTAATATTGCAGATAACAGCAGTATTACCTTCTTGCTAGTGGTTCAACTCCTTATCCTACAGTCAGTATTACACTGGACATGTATTATTAATTTCCAGTCATTATCTGGCCACTGTTGTAGTTCCCACTTTTAAGAAGTGTAGAACACACTTAAAATATACATGACTTGAATATTTTTTAACTTACTTTTTGTGTTTTAGAGGATGAATTTCATGATGTGACGACGGAGTGGTGTGGTGCCCCCTGTCGGCAAACGCAGTAATTGCAGGCCGCCTGGTTCCACTCAGAGAGGCTACAGTAAAAATGTGGTAAAAGTTCAGTGCAGCTGTTGAAGGATCTGTGACCCAAGCAGGCAGGTTTATTATAAATCCTACAGACACTGCGCAAATTTTACTGTGTTAAAAACAACTAAGTGCTGCTTATTAATTGTTGGGCAATAAACCCCCTGCTTCAGAATAATGGGCTATGAACCCATGTTTTGCTGTCCTCATAATGGGACTGATCAGGGTCATGACTGGCGTTAACAGACCAGGTCAGCCCTTCCTCCCACAGCTCTGCCCAAAGTGCTGGGGGCTGTCTGCTGATGTGATAGGGACCAGTGCACTTTTTGCCAGGCGGGGAGGTGATTTTTACGAGCCCCGCTTGGTCGCCTGCCGTGATGCTGGGGGTCACACACTTCACATGGTTGGAGGGGGAAACATGAGTCATAAATCAGAGCAGACATAGAAAAGACAGCAAATGTAACATTTAGCCTCTTGTCTGCTATTTGCCATTATTATGATTTTTGTGACTAATTTTGTCACATTGATGTTTCAGCTCTTGGGTTAAGTGTGTTCACCTGAGCAGGAGGAGGAAGGTGGTCGTCACATGTTCTGTCGTCACATGTTTCTCGCCTACTGTTCCAGTGAGGGTTGTGGTGGGATCAGGATGAGAAAGCAGGTCCTGACCCTCCTGACCTCCACAGGGTTGCTCCCGGGGGGTCCCCAGCATTCCCAGACCCGCTCACAGATGAATCCTGTTTCCACCACAGGGTCTCCTCCTCCTCCCAAGGGAGGCGGCCAAGGGGAATCCCCACAACATGGACTTCAAGGCTGTCTTAGATTGCCATGCTTCAGAGGGGTCCCCAGCATGGGGTATCTTTTTCATTTTTTTTCTGAAAACTGCCCCAGTTATCTGAGGATCTATATTTTTAAAAAGTAAACAAAAAATCTCTGTCACACAGGTGAGCTGAAGCTACTGTCACGTATGTAGTGTGGTTTTATAGCTCAGTCGCGGAGAAAGCGACCAGGGAGGCGAACGCACACAGTTTACTCTAAAAATGCCATCTGACAGGTTTAACGGTTTACACCCGAAAACGGCTTTGAAGATTACCCGTGTCACAAAGACAACAATGACGCACGGAAAAAGGGAACACTTCAGTAACTCATGATACTGGTGCAAAGGTGGTTTGGAGCAATGGCAAGTAAACATTAGGATAATGGATGTGGGCTGATGTCCGACTTGCACGTCGTTCTCGTGAGCCCTTTATTTCCTAGATTGCGTCCTATGCGCTTCGATGCTCGTGTGACTCCTGCGTGATGTGACAGCTACATCTCTCAACACACCACACCACAGTGCCTGTGTGACGAACATGGTATGAGAACCTGTTCTGTTCTGGGTTCATACAGACACACCCCCAGCTGGACTCACTTTGCACCAATTGTTTGGGGTTGCAAACCAACACAGAAGGCAGATGGCACACCAAAAACTGTGATACACTATAATAACCCTTTAGGAAATAACTATTACATGGACATCTTTAGCGGGCAGCCAGGTGGCTCAGCAAATAGCTGTGCTGCCTCACAACACCTGGGCTGGTTGGGTGTGGGTTCCAATGCTGTTCTGTGTGTGGAGTTTCCAGGTTCTCCCTGGGTCTGTGTGGGTTTCCTCCAACAGTCCAAAAACATCATTTTCAGGTAAATCGGTCACTCTAAATGTGTGTGTGTGTGTGTGCGTGTGTGTGTCTGGAGGGGTCATCCTGTGTCCCATTCAGGGTGTAGTTTCATAGCCCAGTGATTCTGGGAGGGGGTTTGGACAACTGTGACCCTGAACAAGATGAATAGTTGATGATAATGGATGGTCGAAAAAATATATCCTTTTTTCATTAACACACTGAGTTGTACGTTTATATGTTGTATATTATATATTTTCCAACCTGTGAGCAGAAGGTGATGCACTAGAGCAGTGGGAAGTTTATTGGGTCACATTCCCTCTCTTGCCGTAGTTCCCTTGAAGAAATCTTGCTGCTCACCTTCCACAGATATGACTTCATAAACGGCTGAATCACTGTGAAACTGATAACTGAACACTGAATGTACCTTTGGATAAAGGTGGCAAATAGCTATGCTAATGTTAAGAGATGCTGTCTTACATTTGAAGAGCTTTGGTTTGAATCCCTGCTCTTGCTGTAAAACTCTCGATCATCGCACCCTGGATCATAAATACAGTGAAAATTACCCAACTGTCTGAACAGGTAAATGATGGTAAATAACTGAGAAGAAAAGCATCAGCTAAACGATTCATTGCAGTATAATAACTAACACTTGGGTGACATATCAAGTCACACTGTTGCCCCACAGCAGCAGGGCTGCTCAGGCGTGGGTTCGAGTCCAGCTCTGTGTATGGACGTTGCGTTTTCTCCCGGTGTCTGTGTGGGTTTCCTCCCACAGTCCAAGCACGTGTGTTTCGGGTCACTTTAAATTGCCTGTAGACCGGTGTCCCTTCATAGCCCATCGGTTCTATGTCCGGCTCCTCAAGGATGTAGAGTTGACCGGGATGAAGTGGTTATGAATAATAGGGGATGCACTTACAAGAACTAGTAATTCTGGTTCTTACGGGTTTCTGTTGCTGATGTCGGCCAACGCTGCTTTATCTTAGTGGGTGCAGTGTAATTTTAAAGGGCAGCCTTGACGTCTTTCCAGCACTTTTCTTCCCATTTGTGCTCCCATCATGAGATCTGTGTCAGCGAGGTCACCAGAAGGTTGGCGGTCGGCTTCACAGAGGCAGAAGGCTCGCTAGGTGAGAACACGGTGCAGCTCAAGCTGTTGGACGATGCGGTGGGCAGGCCGGGTGGGGACTGGGGTGCAGGGGGTATGATTGAAAGGCTGAAACAGCAAGGAAGATAGAGCCAGGAAAGATAAAGTGAACATATGGCAAAAAAATCTGTTCCTTCTTACATCACTGGACTCCCAGGACAAACCTGGCAGCAGCATGGCAGGACGAGCTGTTCCATCCTCGGTGACGTTTTCCCACCAAAGGTGCTTGTGATTACTGCTTCTTATTATTATTTTTATCTCTACTGCCTGCAAGCGCCCCCCTCAGGGAGCCATGTGGCAGTTCTCTGTGAGGGAAACACACATCACGTGTAACAAGGCCTCCTGCCTTGTGACCTGGACATTATCCCATCACACGCTTACACACAGCAAGCTGGTCATACACAAGCTTTCATTGTGCCGAACACGGTCGCAACAGGCTAGGGCTGAACAGTGGAAAGGTCCCGTGTCAGTGCCGCTCCGTCACCTGTTGACTACTCTTCCCTGTAGTTGTTTGTAAGCCACCACATGTCTAGGAGTCTTTTCTGTGCTGGAGATTCAGCAGGATTCAAAGGAAAATGGCTGGAAAGGCTGCTAGTTAATAATGCATTAATGAGTCATAAGGGAGGCGGACGACAGCAGTGAGTCATATGCCGTATCACAGGAAATGGCATCTTATCTAGCCTGGTTGCTGTGGGGTTGGTGTGGCGACCGGTTGCCATGGATTTCTCCTACATGGTGTCGACAGGAGGCTGGGGTGCGGCCCTGCAGGGTGACGGAGGATGCAGAGGTGTCGGTGGTCTGAAGGCCCGCGGGTGTGGTGGGGAGCCACACTGTCCCGCTGCTCAATACGCCGGCTGGAAGCACGAAACTGCTGCTTTGAAGGGGAGAGGTGGCAGGCGACGGGACTGCGGCTCCCGCCCAGGTGGGCAGCAGGCGAACGCGGATTGTTACTGGAAGAAGGTGACCGGTGCCAGGCGACCGCGGCCTGCGCTGCTATGGTACTGGCACAACTGCTCAATGCTGAGTTCAGCCTGTTCGCCCAGATCTTTCCACAGCACGGTCCAAGTCTACAACAGCCCCTGAGAGAAAAGTCAAGAAATGGGCAAATCCCAGCAAGCACTTTATTTTTACCTCCTCACTTGGCGTTTTGTGCCCCGATGCTATTATGAACCTCCCGGTATGAGTTTTCTGTACAAAAAAAGTAGATCTGTGCAAAAAAAAAAGTAGATTTTGTGGCACTTCTTCAATAACACTAACAAAAGCATTGCAGAGGTATCCAAACCACACCAAGTTCACACTCCCAACATCTAAATATATCTCTGAAAGCTGAAAATCTCAATTACGAAACAGGCCTTTAACAGCGTCAGAGTTACAAGGCCTTAAAAAAACATTGGCTGCATTTGTAATTCTTTCTCATGCTGGATGGCCATATTCATAAATATTGGGAGAGATGGAACTGTGTTTCAACTTTTTTAACAGTTCCCAGAATCTTTAGAGGTGGTCACAGTTTTACGATGGAAAAAGTCGTACAAACACATAAACAGATCAGTTTAAAATAAACTGGATTTTGATGTTATGTTAGAACGTAAAGGTCTCACTGCCTTTCTTGCCCAATGTAGCAAAGCACTTATTGTCATTCAGTCCATGTTAATGTGGACATCGTGCCCATATTAAAGTAATGTTACTGAACCTGCGCCAGCAGGTGGTGCAGCAGTTACAGTTGTATGCAGGGGACCACGATTCAGGTTCCTGCTCCGTCGAGGTACAAATACTAACTGATACGGTAGAAATTACCCAGCTGTCTAAATGGGTAAATATTTGCAAGTGGCTCAGTCTACAAACCTAACACTGTAAGTCACTTTGGAGAAAACTGACACCTAATAAACACCTATAAAATCCCTTATGTACATGCAAAAATATTTGTATGTACAATCTTTAAATTTAGGGGATGAAAAGAGAGGGGGCTGCCAGCTCTGGCCTTTGAATACCTCTAACTGCACATAAATGCCTGGTGTTCTGTTGGTTTGCTCGGTGACCCTCTGGAGACTGTAAAACGAAATGTGTGCTTGTCAGGGATACGGTGCATCTTTAAGGAGTTTTACTGGAACAGGGTCTGTTTCTTTCACTGCAAAACAAAACCAGCTCCCCCGGGTCCCAGCTGTGATAATCGGTCTTAAGCACATTGGCTCCCACACGGCCCCAGTCACCGCAGCTCCACATGAGCAACAGGATGCGGTTAAGTCAGTAGATACAACCTCAGAGGCACATTATGCTGTGGTCTGAAACCCGGCATCGTCGGATGCCACCGCCTTTGGGAACTACAGTAGTCGAAGGGACAGAAGGAATTCTAAGCGTGGTCTTACTCTTTCATGGTGCCATTTTTGAGCCATAACAGCAAATCCGTTTCAGTAAAAACTATGTTTATTTTATGTTGACTGCGTCATTGAGTAGCAGGAGTAGCTACTTGAATTGGCTCAGGATCACTGTTTCTGAGGGAGGAAAACCAGCTCAGAATGCCGTGTTATTACTGCATAAACACAGTCCAGCCTGGAGATGCACGTGTAGGTCACTATCGCCAGGGGACGCTGTTTCCCCGTTTAAGCCGTTACTGCAAGAAATGCAGAAAAAACAGGATGGAACTGCATGGAATATTGTTCTTATTTACAATCCATTATTTGAAGTAATCGTTGTATAGAAACTATGGCATAAAACTGGAGGTTTTCAAATGTGTGGGAGGTTGAGCGTTTATTGATCGTATAAAGCAGGCCGGGCACTTACGTTGCGCACAAGGCTCCTTATTCCTTTTTTGAAGGTGACTTACAGTAGTTTGCATACTATAGTTTTATTATCTACCCATTTATACTCTAATTTTTACTGTCTTAACACCCTGCTATGGACTTCTGTTCCATGCAGGGTGTAATTTGAGCCCAGCATCCTTGTCCAGGATGAGCCGATAAGGATAGGGATGGATGGATTTTACTGTGTTAGACCAGCAGGGATTCAAACCCAGGACTTTCTGATTCCAGGTGAAGGGCAGCAAACCACTGGTTAGGGGTGACACCTTGCAAAGGCCTAAAAATGAACTTCCTATCATATTATGTTGAAAAATGTTTTCATTGTTCAGTTCAAACTCCCCCATGTGAAAATGCTGCATCTGTAGCCAGGAGCCCTACAGAGGGGGGGGGGGTTAAGTGTCAAAGTGAGAGCAGCTTTTATCTGACACACATGAACAGCAAGTCCAAGCTCAGTCTGACCATCTGTCCCTGCAACACAGCAGTTCATCCTGGCTTTTTAGCACTGCTCTCTACTGTGTAAGCTGCTCTGTACACAGAGAAGAGCTAAATGAAGAAAAATAGGAAAATGTGAATGTCTTCAGGGACGTTCTGAATTTGTCTCTCCCACGTGTCCTGTGGCCCCAGCGGAGAGCAGGACTTTTCTAACATTTACCTGAGCAGCTCCCTGTCTCCATGGTGAATCTGAGCCAATATTCTTGTGCATATTATGTGCAGTTTGCTGTGACTGTATGAGGAATGTGAGCAGCAACAAGACAAGCTGCTCCGGAAAGTTTTGGCATGGAAGCATCACGCATATTCAAGCGGAAAGACAACAGAAATAAATTTTAATAACAGCAACCAGGAGCATCGTGAAAAATGTCCTGGTTGCAGCGCATTAACCTTCAGACTGAAGGGTGAGTGTGTGTGTGAGTGTCTATATGTGTGTGTGTGAGTGTCTGTGTATGTTTGAGTGTGTGTGTGTGTGTGTGTGTGTGTGTGTGTGTGTGTGTGTGGGGCGAGAAAATCTCCCTGGGTGACTACATACTTTATGTGCCATTACTCCCACCTCTCTGAACTTTATCAGACAGCCCAGTGGCACATTTTTAAAATTCTAACTAACCTTTTTGTAGTTGAATGAACTTTACTGCACAACAAACCTATCAACCTATCAAAAAGACAAACAGACACATTCAGCTTTATATAGATTCAGCTTTTTATAGATAAAGAGATAGATAAAGAGATTTTAGTCACATTTTCAGCACGAGATACAACAACATTTCACTTTTTTATGCAAAGTATTTTGGGAAAGTTTTACTGCTTGTGTTTTTCTGTCATACATAATGGCACATGGTGCAGTGTTAGTTGGGGAAGTTGGCTGCAGCTGTTCTGAATCCATGTAAACTCTGGGTTTGTGGAGAAACTGGCAGTTCTGACAGCACAGCTGGGTTACCTCCACATCTATCTATCTATCTATCTATCTATCTATGGGTTCTATAAAATGTCTGATTTATGGACAATGAATAAAAAACAAATTGTAGACTATTTATCTGTATAGTGTTGTTGTGTTGTTGCCTTCAGCTGCATTAACGCTGGTCAGGTGTCAGTTGACCAGTTACTGTGAGCTGTGTGACTGTGAGATGAGGTCAGGTGACCCCCATGGTCCTGAGGGTGTGTTAAGCTTCTTTACCTGTGGTCGGAGGTTTTCTGTTTTGTCTGCCAGTGTTAAATTCCTCACCCTGGTCTGCATGTGGGGAAACGGTGAGGAGACAGACTGCAGTAAGGAGAGGATTGTGGGAATGTGTTTAATATCTTCTACTTTACAGATGCTCTGCATAAGGGAGCAAAAACAAGGTTCATCCTCAGTCTGACTCACCTTTTTTTTGCTGCCATTTGTGTCCGGAGATCTCAGTCTGGATTCTGACCTCAGGTGCGTGTCTGTGCTGAGCTGCAGTGTGTTATTACCTGCACATCTCGCACATTCCTGCCAACACTGACCTCTGTCTCATACTGCCTTCCAGCTGCCTCGCCAGTCAGCAGTTTTTTCAGAGATTCTTCCCTTTATACATGACATTATTTATCAGCTGTCCATGGAAAAGATTCTCCTGTTGCCTTAAATCATCTTCCCACATTGATGTCACGCAAAAGACTGCTGTCAAACGTGACCGCGGCCTCCTTGCCAACATGCTGCCATTGTGTAGATTTCCCTCAAATTGGGACTGAACTCCTCTCTCTGCCCGTCAGCAGACCTCAACACCTTCAAGTTGCCAGTGTTGGCTCTGGCAATTCTCCCCTTTCGTGTCCCGACCAAAAACGACAGCACAGTTCAGCTGAGAGAAGTGCAACAGCTGTCAGGGTGCGAAACCCCTGTTTTTGCTCAGTCTGCTTCCAAAATGTGCTAATTTCTCTCTTTCATTCAATGGAAGTTTGGGTTTGCAGGCCAGTTTCCACGTGCTACTGCCATCCAGGTTTCTGTTTCATTCCGTTCAATATTCCCATATGTTTCCTTACAGTGTTACTAGACAAATGAAAAACATATTAAACATTTTGTATATTTTTGATCTGTGACAAAAAAAAATTGGTCCATTGAAGCATTTTCACTCCTGCTTTGAAAACCAAGGACATTTTTGAACTAGTTAGCACAGTTTATGACACATATTATTACAGCTTACTTGGATGCATTTTGTCTTGTTTTTACCAGCAGAACAGAACAGTTATTCACCATGACACAAAAAACAGTTGTATTTGTTATTATTCATTGATAATTCATTTTCATTTTCTTCAGTATACTGAGAAAATGAAAATACTTTCAGTGTCAGGTAAAAACAGTAAAAGGGCAAATGTTTGAAGTGGTTCGTAGCAGTTAGAAAAGTAACTAAATGTGTTCAAATGAATTACAGTTGTGATGAAGGTCAAATATGAACTTTCGGAGTACGATTTACACACTTAAGTCACTTGAGACTCTTCTGTTTGGGACCAAAACAATAAGATCCTTTTTTTTTGCCGAACATGTAAAAATAATCAACATATGTTTTGTTTTTTTTTTTTTTTAAATCTAAATCGGAATGCAGATCAGGAATAACAGGTGTGTAGAAGGAGATGGATTAAGCCTTTTTGTAAACCTTTTTTTGGACTTACATTTAAAGTACTGGAATGAAAAGCAGCGTTTTCACACAGGGTAAAAACCGCAGGTTCACCTCGAAACACGACGAGGCGGGGGGCGACTGTCATTTCCAGTGATTTACCCCCACAGGCCTCGGCACTCTTTAGGCAAACAATTTTGTGTGATTTATTGCGCGCAACAATGCGGCTTGCATCCCCTTTCAGCTCCAGACCCCCCCGATGGTACTTTACTCCAGTTTTGGTGGCAAAAAGGATAATTAAGTCTTCTGCTCAGACTCCTATTCATCTTGTGCTCCTTGGTTCTCTCCTCCGCTTCCCCCATCCCCTGCTTAACCTCGGATGTGTAATTGCTGTAGCCCAGGGCCCTGTGACCAAAAATGTTGTTTTGTGTTTTTCCAGCCCTGTAATTGTGTCTCCTGAATGTGACTGGAAGCCTAATCTGGACTAATGAGAAGTCGAAAGCAGAGCTAAATGTGGCCGAGGGAAGGAGGAAATATTACCCCTTTGGTGGAGCCCAGAGTGAAGCTGAACACACCTCCCTAAGGCCTCACACATGGACCAAACTGGGATTGTGTGGCTCTCGAAAACATCCTCATGAGAGCCAGCAGAACCCTGTTTTTGAGTTTATTTGCTCCATTTCTCAGAAAACGTCGCATCACCGAATACTGTGCAATGTCCACCATAAGGTGTGACACGAAGCATGAAGGAAGACGGTTCAGTTTCGCACCCTCCTCAAAGGTTCATTGAAAGAACACCTGACTGAGGGGGTCTAAATAGGAAAGACTTTATAGCTGGTGTGAGAACTGGGGATTCCAACATTTTAGCTGCCTCACAGCCACAAACCCCTCACTGGGAGTAAAAGGGAGTAAAAAAAGCCTGGCCTGCAGATGCCATGAAATGATTCAATTTACTTTTTATTGTTTTAATGAAGGTGCGGGTTTACCGCAGTGGATTTCCCTTGGTTTGGGTTAAATATGTGAAGCTAGACAGCTTCCCAGTGCGACTTAAGAACAAGGGTTTCCTGCCATACCAATTATCTATTTTTTCCCCCCGTTCTTTTTTTAGACCTTTTGTTTTGCTATAAGTGTCCCAGGGTTGGCCCAGCAGCTGGCGCCTGCTCCTCAGACCCCATGTTCCCCCCTTGTGTGGCTGTGGGGGTGGGGTGGGGTGGGGGGCTGCACTGCCTCCTGTGCCAGAGGGTGGGGCAGTGACTGAGGGTGGGCAGCTCCCCTCCTCCGCAGCCGCACATCTGGACTTTTAAGGCAACCCCAGCCACGTGGGGGGGGGGGGGGTAAGGGGGGTGATTCCTGGGAAGAGTCCTGTGACTGACAGCTGCCGGCAGAGCTGCGCAGTGTCTGAGTGCCCTGCCCACATCTCCGTCGCCTCCTGCACACGCTGCTGCTGTGCCACTCTCCTCCCTGAGCAGCATGGACCTCACAACCTTCTGCTTCCTCACAACCACATTGGCTCTAATGCAGGAACAAGAAGGTACTGTTACACTTCCCACTCTTTTTTGCTGTGTAAAAATGATTCAACTTATTTTGACTGTCGACGGGTGACATATATGGCTATACATTAATGGAAACTTTGTTCCTCAGTTTTTAAAAGACTTCTTTCTGCTGTTTATCTGATTTCTGTTGTTCTGTTTAAATTTGCTTTTGATTATTTCAAAATGAACAGTATATTTTTTAAAAGTCTTGTCTATATGACGTTAAGCCTTTAATAAGAAACACATTAGAGTAACTACTTTGTGCAAAAATGCTGCAATTTCAGGACCATTTTGGAATGAAGTTTAAATTCTGGTGTTTTTGAATAAAATTTTACCAGGATCTGTGTAAACAAGTGTACTGAAATGAGAACCGCAGTCCTGTCCGGGTTGTTCACGTGTGGAAGCTCGAACAGCTGCTGTCAGGTTTTAAGGACATTTTTTCAGAATGTGAATGACCAAAATTGACAGCCATGATAACTGTGCCAGTTTGACGGTGAGCAAAGTTACATGTCATTTTTACTGCGACTGAGGTTGGGATTGAGGAGCATCTTCAGGAAAGACATCCTTCAGCTGCATCCCTCAGCACAGGGGGTACTGCTCAGAAAGGCACCTTCGTCTCCTGTCAAGCTGAGCAAATCTGTTTTGTACTCATCCCGGTTTGAGGAAATACTGCAAGTTAAAAACTCATTTGCTTCCTATCAAATTCTTTTGTCAAAACGCAACCTGTTGTTTTGCCATGTTTGCAGGTTAAGTACATTGTTCACTGGGCCAGTTGGTCCCCCCTGGGTAACATGAACTGACAGCCTTTAGCTGATTTAAATGCTGTATTTTCTACGTGCTCATCTTGCCATCTTGCACATCTGGGAACAAAATGGCATTTTGGTATCCAGACATCTGACACTTATTAGACATAAAGAGGTTTCCAGCTGAGAGACAGTCTCACAAAGACATTTCTGTTGAAAAGGTCTGTCTGCTGGATCCTGGTGTTCAATCACAACACATTTTATTGTGTATTGTGTAATATATGCATAATACACTTTTTATCCACATTTTACACAGAAACAATACATTTTTATATCATGTCTACATCTTATCTACGTTTTATAAGGTGCCATTATGAACTGAATATTTTGTAGACAACGACAATATTTAGCTTTCACAGAAATGGACTAAAATTTATCACGTTTTTGTGTTGTTTGTCTATCTGGATCACGTAGTAAAGTGAACTACAGTAATACCTGGATTAGAGCTCTAGAAGTGGAGCACTAAAATTATTTTCAAAATTATGATTTTTTTCAATTAAAAAATGGCAAATTATTGTGATAAATGACCGAAAGGCCTGAAATGAAAGGGCAGTATCAGAATGCAGCACAAATTGAAGAATTACTGCACTAGAATGGGATTTGGTGTGGATTTTAATTCATATCCTTTTGGGGAGAAGCCCTTAGGAAAAGTCCTGTCTGTTACCAGCGTGCAGCTGTGGAACACGAGGGGAGTAGGCCAAGTTTAATGGATTTCATGCCGACAGTCCAGCACTGTGCTGCTTGAGGCAGAAGATTCCAACACTGCAGACCGGCAACCGGGGGGCAGAACCACGAGGTGTTGTTCCATCGTGAGGGAGAATCACAGAGACAGCAAGGACTGCAGAATTCTCTACATCTCCTGTCACACTTACATCAGGATATTCTGAAAACAACAGTCTTCTGTCTCCCGTTTGGTGCTGTTGTGCAACAAAAGTGCAGTTTTCCCCAGAAATGCAGTTATGATTGATATTGGTTTAATTTGAGATGTTTAGCAATCTGGCACAAAAATAAACCTCAGTTCCATGGTGCCCCCCTCCCTCCACGCTGATCTGCTGGGATATATCGTGTCCCATCAGGCAGGGATGGGGACTTTCCCCTCCAGTGCAATGAGGAGAGATCTGAGAGCAAGTCATAGGGTTTTGCCCCTGAAACATTGTGTTAGAAAGTGTGGAAATAACCTCCTCCAGTTATCACTTGTTTGGCCCGAGGGAACATCAGCCTTTCTGCTACTTATTCTCTTTTCTTATGCTGAGTAAATTAATCTTCACTCAGTATCTGACAAACACCAGCAGGGGTCCTGAAGGTTCAAATTCTGCTCTTGTCCCTGCACATACACTGATTTACCGCAGTAAAAATGCCAAGATGTATAAATGTATGATTCGGTGTAAAGGTACCACATGGGTGTGCGATGAATGATGGCTCATAATCACTTTTGCATCTTGTACTGTTCTTTACTGTACTGTACTGTGCCTTAAAGTGTTTTACTGTGCTTTACTCTGCTGTACTTGTTCTGCCACTTGCTCTGCTGGCTTTCACGTCCCTTAAGTTAAGTAATTCTTGAAACCTGTTTTTAACTCGAGTTTTTAACACCCATGTGAGTTCCTACATTTGCAGGACACTAGTAAAGCCACCTGTGTACTCCATCCCCATTTTACTCTACATATGTTTACTGTAGTCATCATTTTTGATATAGTCGGCCAAAAGGAACAGCTGCTTACGCGTTTGGACAGCAACCTGCTGCACTGGCATCACAAGACCTCTAGTGAGACAAAATTTTAAATTTAAAACCAGTGGAAGACAGTGGTGCGAAAACACATTTAAATGTTTGTGATCTTCTGTGTAGGATGGAAGGGACCTCCCGTGAGGGTTTCTTAGACAAAAACAACCAAGGCAAAATAAAAGAGACGCAGGAGGCTGTTCATCAGAAAAGGATTTACTGCCACATGAGCAGAGCTGTATAAAAATCCACACAAAGTGGTGAAGCTGTAAGCACATTTGAACAGCTGTCTGTAATCCAGCCATGCAGAACACACTACAAATCTGTTCTGAGTCACCGCATAAAACTAACGGTGGGAGAATGAGCTCACAGTGCACCAGACAGTCATGTTCACAGCAGGATAGCTGCAGGATTGAAATGTTTTTGGCTTCTCTCTGCTTTGCTTCTTGCTGTAAGCTTCACACAGCATCCACAAGGTTTTTGCTCTGCCTTAACAAATTCAGAATCTTACTTCTAATCCCAAAACCTTGATTCAGTCCATAAAAATGTATCGTATGTGAACCAGAAGAACCTTATATGAGAAGATCAAACAGTGAAATGAATCTCACCTGTTTCACTGGTTCTACAAGTTAAAAACACTCTTGGTTGTAAGATTTCTCACTGCAATATTAACTTTAAGCTACATTAAAGTGAAAATTAACTTCTAATGAGTGAAAATCACAATAAGTCCACAAACTCCTGTTCAATGCAGCCTGTTCACTGGTTCATCCCATGAAGATATGCAACATCAGTAACATTAGAAACAGCTGGAATGCTGTAGAATGCAGTGGAACAGAAGATTTACTCAAGCATGGAACATGAAGACGTCTTCAGTGATGAACTGTAAACTCTGATGAAGTAAAAGCTGTAAACGGGAGTTGTGGAAACAAAGATATTGCGGACCAACAAGCAGAGAGAACTTTTCAGAAGCAGAATTATAATGAAATGGAAGCTTCTTCAGATCCCACGATGATACCACTGTCATAACTCTAACCATATAAATTCATTCCAGTCAGGCACATAAATAGCTAAAATGCTTTGCAGATAAATATATGTGCAAAGAGGACACTGAAAATAAAAATCTGAATTATTCTGTGGCAGAGTAAATGTCCCCTGTGGTGTCTGTGTGGGTCGTGCAGAGTTTTGCATTTTAGCAACAAGATGTAACTGGACCAGGTTAAAAGCCTCAGATCTCAACGTGTTCAGTGTGGCTGGCTTTGACACATCCTTCTTCTCTTCCAGCGGACTCAGCCACCATCTCTGGTCCAGTTCCTGTGTCAGAGAGGGGCACGAGGGTGCAAACCTCACCTGGCTCCCGGCGGCGAGCGAAGCGATGCTCCTGCGAGAACCTCAAAGACATAGAATGTGTCTACTTCTGCCACATTGGGATAGTGTGGGTGAACACACCTGGGTGAGTGAAATGGCCTGGTGTCGGTCACATCCCTGCAGGGGGAGAAGTTACTGAGGACTCCATCTCTTTGCTGAAATAACTCAAACTGTGTTCACTGTGGAACCAGAGCAGCCTACAGTGGTGTGCAGGAACCAAACCCAAGAAGCAAAATTACATTGACATTTGACTCCATGGAAAAATTCTTAACGTACGTAAAAGTTGGTTTTGCACTGAAAAAACAAACTATTTGACTTGTTTTGCGGCAACATGTTTTACCACAGAGCAAAAAGTAACTTTTCCCATCCTAGCCAAAGCAGCATTTTAAAATATACACAAAACCTTCAGAGATTTTTCCTGTTTTTGTCTGTTTGATGGTTTGCAGCACCAAGGTGTTTTTGCGGGACAGAAGGATGTTGTCAGCGGTGCTGTAAGCAAACATTTTAGCTCAAAACACCTTCAGTGTGGCTTTTACTACATTAGCCTGGAAGATGCCTCTCACATTCCCCCTCATACCTAGTCTCAGCAGCTTTCGGCACTTTCTCAGGTCTGTGAGGTTCTCATTTGCTGCACGCACACGCACGCACGCGCACACACACACACACACACACACACACACTCTTGATCAGCTGTGGTATTTTGGAAAGTGTCAAACACACCAGGCTGCCAGGTTGCTTTCATGGCCTGTAAGTACACAGCTAGACCCATTGATGGACATAACACTGACCTCGAGGACCTCCAGTGGGGAAGTGGGGCCACAGTGAGGTGCTCATGGTCCTGACTGAGCGAGATCAAACCAAGTTGGCACCAGAGAGACAAACCCACATCAGCCCACCGTCATAGAAAGGAATTGTGGGAAACGGATCAGAGAACAGAAGAGGCATGAAAATGCAGACGACTACTTGAGGAGGGGCAGGATCACACAGGAATCAGTCACATTGTCCTGTAAATATCTCAGTTTCAGGGTATTTGTAACATTTCCCAGCCTTTTCTGTGAAATGCCGTAACTTTTCAGGTGCAGATATTTTGTCCAAAGTGTGAATGAGATGTTTCTTTTTTGTTCTGAGGTTATATGGACATGACCTGGCTGTGATTTGGTCTTTAACAAATGGACTACAAATGGTGATTTTGTTCAGAAGACCTCAGCACTACCACCTCACATTGGACACAGTTTTTTACTCACTTGCCAGTAATATATTTTACCCTGTTTACCCTGTGTAAAAACTCCCAAAAAGGACACCGGGCTCGAATGCACATTTCCAAACTCTGTTCAAAATTCAAAATGTATTGGAAAAACAAGAAATTAGAAAATAATCATAAAACTGTAAAACGCAATATTTTGTAAACTCCATGTATCCATTCCAGTATTATAACTTGTTTCAGCTTGTTAATAATTTTGAAATTGTACTATTCGTACTTGCAAAAAATTCTGGATCTGTAAAGAAAGTGCAATGAAAAAATGGAAATGAACATTTTTTCCTGTGGCTGCTGTGCCTGTAACAGGTTGTTTCTCTGTGAGGAGGAGGGCTGCTGTGTGCAGCCATCGCAACTCCACACCTTCACCTGGTCGCAGGAGCCAGTCATTTCTCTCACCGTGCTGTGTCTTTCCTGCAGGCAGGTGGCGGCATATGGAGTAGGGTCACCACCAGTGCGGCGGAGGAGGGCTGCGGGCCGCTGTGTTTGCACAGGTGATGCTAGCTGTGACCCTGAGTGCCTTCGCTTCTGCTCACTGGAACCCCGGAGCACAGGGTGAGTGGCCTCGGCGAGATGAATGGGCGGTGGCCATATTACTCATGTAAATCGACCCGAATACACCCTATTATACAGGGTCAGAGCCACTGTAGTCCAAAGATCTGAGTTAAAATCCCCCCTCCTGGGGAATATTCTAAATGAAGCTGGTGGTCTAAACAGGTCCTTTTCAGTAGAAATTTTCCACCTGTGTATGTAGCTCAATGATTTCCAGAAAAATATCATAAAAATGGATAAATGATACAAACGTGACCCCTAGAACCAGAGCCGTGCATATCCAGGTGACTCAGTGCTAGGAGACACTTGTGCATTTTCTCCAGAAACATCTGCAAAGCAAGAAATGTTTCTTCACTGCAGGCGAGCAGCGGCCCAAGCAGTCCCCCCCAGTGAGGTGGAGAGGAGAAATAGGTCCAACGTTGCAGCCCCGAACACGTGAGAGAAGGTAGCGGTGACCCTCGTGGAATGCCCTGCAGAGCAGAGCTCAACAGCAGAAGACTGCATCCTCTGCAACAGCTGGCTGTATATTATTTGTCATTTTTTTGTCATATGACCTGATATTTTTATTTACAAAGACCAGTTGGACCTGGGAAGGTGGTGTGAGGTATGACTCTTATGGCTTTAACTGGACAACCTGTTGACAAAGACAATTTTCAAAATATTGCCTTTCTAACCGTCCACCTGTCCTGGTCAGCGGGACCAGAGCTGGGAATCACCCGGCGCTGAACTGGGAGACTAAACCCTGAATGGGGCACTAATCGATCACACACTATACTGCATTGCGATATTTTAATATGATTTCAAACTGAGATGTTATTTTTACAACTTCAAAGCAAATTATTTTATCGAGGGCAATTTTTTTCTATGTATTTAATTACTTCTGTGCACCTGAACCTCGTAGGACTGATTCCAACTTGTCTGCTTCATGTGAACAGGAGCTGTTAGCTGGAGATGATGACAGATCAGGATGGCAGTTTTCGGCTCTCATACTCGATCGCACAGTTGCAGCTGAGGCTGGAAATGCATTATGGTGTCACTCCTGTGAGCAATAACACCATTTAATCTGTGAAACTGTTACTTCCTATTTATTTCAATCAGTTTTGTTTCAACTATTTTTGCCCCAGTCAAAGCAAAAGTTTTCATAGCAAACTGTAGAAGTGTGTTTGCACGAAGGTGTGAAAACTGGAAAGTTTAGTGAATATATTATGCATATCATTAAATGTTTTAATGCAAATATGTTAACAACCATCGTGCATCAGATCATCTTTTAAGAGATTTTTTAAGGTTTAATAGAACCTGAGCTGCACCATCTCATTTCTTCCGAGTTTATTCTTCACTATGTTTTGCTGTCTCTACGGTTGGGAGGGATTTATAGAACATCTGTGTCTCTACAAGACACTTGTCCACATCCTGCTGTCTGTCAGTTTGGTTGGTAATAAAGCAGTTTTCTGTACCTATTTTCCATTGTTTAATTTTCATATACAGTACTGTGCAAAAGTGTTAGGCATGCAACTTTAATGTCTGTTGAGAAGTACAGGTAGGTTCTTATCTACCATGAGGGAGGTTTCTGATGGGTCCCAAATTCATTGTGCAGCCTGAGAATGACCTCAAACACCCAATCTCAGCCATACACAACTATCTTCAGCAAAAAGAAGGAATCCTGCAACAGACAATATGGTCCCCACAGAGCCCTCATCTCAACACGATCAGGTCAGTCTGGGAGGACATGCAGAGACAGTCAAAGTGTGCAGAAGAACTCTGGCCAGTTCCTCAAAATGTTTGGAAGAACCTACCAACCTCTACCTTAAACTGCATGCAAGTTTGTGTAAAAGAACTGATGGTGTTTTAAAGGCAAAGGGTGGTCCCACCAAATATTGATCTGACTGAGGTTTTTTTGTCTGCTGCACTTTTTAGAAGGTTTATCGATTAAGTATTCATGGCATTATTTTTGGAACCATCCTCGCTTTATAGCATTTTTCCCACAGGTGCCTAAGACTTTTGCACAGTACTGTATAAATTTGTTTAGTAGATGAATTTGTCCAAGGTGCCTTACAATTTTAGGTTGGTGCGCAAAAAACAAGGTAATTTTCACTGTATTGATTCAGAGTGGGAAGGGAACTGCAGCAGCAGGGATTCAACCCTGACATCTTCCCAAAAATTGGCTAATATGAGTAAGAACCATGTTAAAAGGTACAATACACATATTGCTCCTTAAATATTTTTTGGAAATGACCAAAAAGAAGTGAACATGTAGTTTATCTTTTTTTTATTATCTTAAAACAGTTGAGCCCAGTCACTGCTATGATAACTGTGTTCTGGGGGTGATGTTGCTCCGGAAAGAGCCAGAATTCTGGGGCCAGCAGACCATCCCTGCGATAAGCCAGACTGCACAGAGGTAAGTTTAGGCCTGCATAGAGGAAGGTCTCTACAGCGGCCTAACTGAAACACAGAGTGAGGGACATGATGAAGGAGGATGGCAGTCTGCTCTCACTACCCTGCATCCCTTGTGGCTTCTTGTTGTTGCAGATCCTCCATTTTTAGTAATAAATTACATTTTATTTTATCGGTCACTTAGAGTAGAAACACACTGGGTTAAAAGCAAGAACTGCAAATTATTGTAGCGTTCAATAAAATTAAAAATACCTTTCATAGCAAAGAACGGATTCTGAAGCCAGGACCAGTGCTACTTGCTATTCCTTTGCATCCCTAGATACTGCCAGGCTCCACAGTTGCCAAGGAGCAGCACAAAATTTATGACCATCAGTTGTGTTTCTTGTCAGTATTTGAAATATGGAGCTATGAGATAAAGTGGTCCAGGTATAGCGTGAACCGTGATCTGCTCATCGTGGTTGGATCCTACATTCAAAACGCACCTGAGGTGAGCAGAGGTCATCTAGCTTTACCTGAAAAGCTCCTAGGTTCCTGAAAAGGAGTACGTTCAGTTCGAGTATTAGATATAAATTTGACTATTAAGCTTTTTGGTGAAGGGGAGACAATAAATTAATTTATTTTTTACAGCATCTAGCTTTTAGAACATAATAACACGGTGTTATTGTTACAGTTACCCAGACAACCTCCACCCTGCCAACCAAAATAAATCATGAGTTTGCATGATGTATGCAAATAGAAAATGTGTTGTAACCTGCAAAAAGACATGGTGACAGAACTCTGTTTGCCAAAACAGACACGGGCCTCGCTTCTCACACGTGAAAGCACCTGTGAAGGTATTTCACCCTTGGTGAAGTTCACCAGCTGCTGGCACAGCGAATCTGCTCAACATCTGTGAAAGAGCTGTGCAGCGCTTCCTGAAGTCCAACTGTCAGAAACATCAATACACGACTGCAGCCCTGTTCTTCACATCCAACTGGGCTCATAATATGAAGCACCAGCGCACCGCTTAGACTGCAGCAGTTAACATGTGGAGAGGAACCATCCGTGTGGTGCTACATCGAGGCGTCCCATGGAGAACCTCAGCAGCTCCACTCTGTAAAAGGTGTTGGCAGAGACATAAATGAGAAACGGGTTGTGGAGCGACGCCGTTCCCATTACAGAGACGAAAAATCCATTTCCACACCTGTTACAGCACAGCAGGATATTCACCCCAACTGCCTGTGTTAGTGTTACAAACACCCACAACGTAGCAGGAAGCTCGAACGCTTCTCATATAGCAGGGTCTTGTGCAGTGAGAAAGGGTACAAAACTCCATAAAAATGCTTATCCTTCCTTTTTGCCTAAAAAAACAGCCTCTCTTTCCTCACCCTTCACAATGTAATGAGCCAGGGCATTATTACTTACTATTTCTAACGTTTTCTCCAAAGTGACTTATAATGTTAAACTGGTTAAAATGATTTCCCCGTTTATACAGCTGAGTAATTTTAACCGAGGCATCGTGTTTGTTGCAAATATTTACTTTCGTGTGCAAAAACACCTTTTACGATTTTTATTTTGTTTCAAGTGATATTTTTTTCCGTTTGGTACCTGGAGGTTTGCACCCGAGAGAGAAAAAACAACAGTTATTTCAGATGTTTCTAACCGGACGGCAGCTGATAAATGCAACTGGCCTGTGATGAAAAGATCCTGCTGACAACATGCATACATACAGCTGTGGGATCAGAGCAGTATGAACATCTTCTTATTCTCATAAGTCCACTGATGATAGAAACGAAATAATGGTGGATTTGGGGATTTCAAAAGGCTAAAAATCATTCTGTATTTCAGTACAAGGTATATGAATGCAAATCCACGCCTTATGTGCCTCACTTTATTCCCCCCTCATTCTCGTCTTTGTCACAGCCATTACTGTTGAGTGAAGAGGGATCCAGCTGACGTCCCGCCGGACTTTTTTGTTTAGCAAATCAGTCAGGCAATAAACATGTTTTTTGGGGCTGCAGTGAACCGCATTTCTTTGGCTGAGAAGCTCAGCCGCTGCTGTGAGCAGCACATGGGAGCTGTGTTTCTCACCCGGGTCCTGGAACTGCGTTGCTCCAGTCCGGCAAACTGAAAGACCAGGAAAAACATGTTTGTCGACAACCAAAACGGTGCTCCCTGCACGTGCACAAAACGTGTTGTGGAGTGAAGCCCCCCCACCAAGTCCTCATCAGTCCCGGGATGTGAGGGAATGAGTTGCAGGTCATTGCAGAGCGTTTTCAACACGTGAAGAGTGCTGTCTGGGGGACAAAAAATGAATGACATCCCAATGTGTTAGGTAGCCATTGAATGAGTGCTACTGAGTACAACAAACTCTTTTCTGTGTCAAACATCAGTCGTACATTTGTTTCTGAAATAATGTGATGGTTACATGTGATCCTACTTAGCGATAGTGAGCAGTAGATGAACTCAGATTGATGTGCTGGTCATACTGGAGTTGAGATGATCCAACCACCAGAAAGCATCTCCTAATTCATCTGTCTTTCTCCTGCTGAGTTCTGCAGACCAAGAAAGCTCACGTGATGGTCTTGCATGAAAGTTCTGGAAGGAATTTAGTGGCGCTTTCAAACACCCACAACCGAAAAAGCAAACATTCCCTCATAAATTGTGAATTTGAGTTTCAGAGCTGCCTGGCTTCACAGTCTCATGCCATAAAAGACAAAGTCAAGAGATATTGAAGTAACTGGCAGTTTATACCAGTTTCTGATTTCAATTTGGTTTTTTTTATGGAATTGCACATATTTTACAACAGACCAACAGCAGCAGTCGGTCGTGATAAAACTCATAAATTGCCGAAAATCAGTTTATAGCTACTTATGAGACAAATGCCTATAATGGTTGGCTTGGGCCCCTAACCGCAGTGAACATTTTCCAGATTTATTGCACCTTATAAACCAGGATACTGCCCTTAACCAAAATATGAGAAATTATGGACAGTAGCTACGTTGCAGCTTTACTGCTAATGTTGGCCGCGCCGCTTGCTGATTCCCAGAATTCCAAACCTTCCCTGGAATTTATTATTCGTCAGGATCACGGTTCTTACAGTTAATACAATATTCACAAAACTTGCCAGCATTTCAGTTTCAGTCAAATTAAATACAATAATTTCTCCCAAATTGTATACAAATGCCATGCATTTAAAATAAAGTTAAATCAATACCTACATCCACTTTTTCAGAAATGGTTTGTTTGGTCATCTGTGAAACAAACCAGGTTCCCTAGAACCAATTTCTGATCTAAGGACTGACATACATCCCTTGACACGGGACAATATTAAATAAACCGCATCATTAGGCCTCTTAAGGAGCACGTCCTCGTGAAAGTGGACTCAGCACAGCACGAATAAATCCTGGTAAACCCTGTGTCACATGACGGCACTCGGCAAATTTGCTCAAACATTGCAGATATGCGAGAGATGCAGACGTTCATGTGATGGAAAGCTGTTGATTTCCCCCGAGAAAACGTGCCTGAATGTGTGGTCCAACACAAACATGGAACTGATAAAGTGTTCCCCTCGATGCTGGCGCTGGCCACGAGAACGCGGGGGTGGAGCAGAGGGCCTGCGATCCACAGCAGAGCAACCAAACCATGGAAGCCACTCGTCCACAAGAAAGACAGCACGGAAAAGCAAACACCTGTCCAGCTGACTGCGTGACAAGCGTGTTTGTCTAAAAGAGGTGCCATTCATTTGGGAATATGGGAAAGTGCTCCTTTGGGAGGTGGACCATAGAACTGGATTCTGGCTCCATAATGAAAGACTTTATAGACAAATGGAATTTTTCACCTCCCAGCAGCATTGTGGCCTGAAACCAGGAAAACCATCAGTTCCCACCAGGATATGTTCACAGCATTATTTTCCTAATAAAGGGACACAATTTGAAATGAAAGGTAGGAAAGCAGCATGTGAACATGTGGTGCATCCTGGGTATTGAAGTGTTCATTTGAGGGCTGTTATGAACAGCTGCCATATGCTGCACAAGTCTTTGGGTGGGAAAGCAGCTCAACAAGAAGCAGGAAAGAGTCCCTGAAGCTTATGAGAAAGGGTGGAAGCATCAGAAAGTGCTGCTTCACCAAAGAGAAGGCATAGAAGGGCTGCTACTAGGTACCAGAAGCACCGGCCCACAGCTCTGGTCTAAATCCCTTAGGATCAGCTTCTCATACTGTAGGATAGAAATATGTTTTTTTTTTTTAAAGCCTAACTGTTCTGCCACCCGGGAGAGTGAAAAATGAACCACTGTGACCCACCTTGTTGTGCAACGTCTGCTTTTTCCAAGATCCAGAATCAGATGTCCATCATGATCAACAGTAACTAAAAAATTTAAAGGGAAGATAAGAAATAAAACGTGATGGTGATGCGCAGCTGAAACTGAGTGTGAAATTGCTCTTGGCCACGTAGGGAGTTACACATGAACATGATCTGGGTTACAGTTTATGGCTAGTGATATTTAGATTCATGCTGGAACTGAGAGGAGAAATAATGCATTCGTGTTCTTTTAACTTCGTACCGTTTGATTTGCCATATTTGTACAGGGTCTCAGTGTGTAACTGTAACAGTGGGTATTCCATGTAGCATGAAGCATTATCTCAGCTAGGCTGTACTCTGTTGCATTGATGCTTTTGGGTAAAAATGGCAGAACGCAACGTCCGATGTTGTATGGAGTTGGTGCATCACAAAGCGGAAAACAGCACAGAATATTAGTTGAACTCTTACGATTTACTCACATTACCCTATTTACTCAGCAGAAACTGTCGCCCAAAGAGATTTAGACAGAAAAAAAGTCTGATCTATTTAAAGAGCCGTGCGGTTTCTGAATATGTTCTGACATGTGATCGGTTCTCTTTTCCTGCCCAGACAGCAAAGTGGCTCAGCTTGCTGGATTTCAACCTGGAATCTTCTGAGATAAACAGACTCATTCAATTGCCCTTAACTAACAATTTTTGACTTGAAAAGCAACCCTGATTTTCATCATCAATTTTTAATACTTGCTTGTACAGCACAGGGTGGCAGCAACCTGGAGCCTGTGCAAAAAACACGGGGAGTGAGACAAGGTCTACAGGGCATCCCAGAGAAATCTCACACACACACTAATTCACAGCAACACACACACACTAAGCACCTTAACTGTGTATTTGGAGTGTGAGGGGAAACTGGAGGCAAGAAGAACATGCAAACACCTCACAGACTGAGTTGGATTCGAGCTCACAGTCCAGCAGCGATGAAGCACCAGAAAAGCCTGCAGCACAAGACCAGTGACATAAAACAACAACAAACAACAACAACAAAAAACTAAATAAGAACAACAGCACTGTTATATATCAATAAAGTCATTGCGATGAGTGTGTGCTCCCTGCAGGGCGGGGGCAGTATGGGCCACTTTCTTCTTAAGCGGTAAATGGCGACTGTTCCTTCCTCCAATTCTGTGTGTACTATTGACCCACACAAGATAAATTTGTATACATCATCCACTGCGAACACTATATTGTAATAGTAAGACAAATGACGAGAAAGGAAAGAGATATAAAAAGTCTGTAAGCAAGTGTGTTGCAAGACAAGCACTTCTGAACATGTTTTTAAGGGTTTCAAGCCTGGCTTTAAAGGTTTCCACAGCAGTTCTGATATTCTTAGTTTTCAGTTCTACGTTTTATGTGTTTAAAGGCAACAATTTTGCCCGTTAACTGTGTGAAGAAAAGAAAGACACGGTGCTCTGAGCTGTGCGGTCGAGGGGCCTGTGTTCACATCCAGGGGTGTTTACACTGAGGTCAATGCAACCCCCCCCCTCCACACACACACACCACACCAGAGTTATGTTTAGACTTTAGCTGACATTTATTAAATAAATTCCAAGAAAGAAACCCCAGTCAACCATAAGCAGGCCTCACATGTCAGTGTCATCGCGAGACAGATGTGTACAATGGAGGTTTTGAATGCAGGCTAATATAGGTGCTGGAAAAAAGTGACTGAGTTAAAATATACATTTACATGTTCTGTATGTGGAATTTAGCCTGAAGAAGGATCAGACTCATAAAATATCGTATCTTACATGCCTTGAGTGCTTAAGACATGTGATCAGAATCATTTCAAACCCAACAACCTGCCTAAAGTTTGTACATCATATGATCATGAGACTTCGATCACCACGGTGTGTAACTGCTCCAGCTACGGCTGAAATGCACCAACTGCGGCCTGGTTTGGCCCAGGAAGAAAAGAAAAAATAAAAAAGAAACCATTCATTCTACACCTGTTGACTCTTATTTTGCTGGTCCATCCAGCAGGCCATGTGTATGCAAATGTTCTTCAGTCTACTTCATACATTTCATATTTTATACTCTAATAAAATCAGATTGTTGGGGTGTTGTGTCTTTACGAAATCCTGTTTTTCAGTGTTCCATTTTATGGAAAATGTTTTGCTATAAATAGCAAAGATAAACATTGTCAGTTGAACACGTGATAATGAATTAGTCTAATAAGACCGGAGGAGTAAACAGTAGTGAACGTGCAGCGAACAAGGAACAGTCCGACACCCTGGTTTTAGTACAGATTTGTATGCTGCACCGAGGCATGCTGGGAAATTTTTATCCAGAGATTTTGGGAACAAAGAACAAACATGTGCACACATACAGAAGTTATGCCAGGCAGCTCTCGTATTCGTTTCTTGGCAGAGATTTTGTAGTGAAGCTCAGTCTTAGTTCTACTGCAGACCTCTGAGCAGATCAGAGCGACAGCAGACAAGGAAAACATCAGCACTGCTCCTGAGTCTGACCAGTCACGTCTCTATACTGCAGTGCCTTCCTGGAGCGAAGGGCAAGGAAGACAGGATGAGAAAACACAGATTTATGGTTTGACGGGAGTTTTGTGTTGACTTTCTGATCCCTGGCAGGGAAGGCCTGTTGAGACCATTATCCTCCCAGTAAAGAAACCAAACCACAGACTGAACATGTCTGCGTCGGGTTGAGGATGGGAGGATTACATGACAAAAACAGCTCCAAGCATCACAATTATTTGGCCTAAGCAGAATTTTAACCGTAACATTTTAAAAAACAATATTGCAGTAGGGCCTCTGAACTGCATTTATAAATAGCTTTTTCAGACACACACTATCTACACTTTCACAGGATTGCATTGCATTCTTCATGTAAGACAGGCCGTGGAATTGTATATATAGTATGTAAATAGATGAACGTGAGCATTTTTATCCTCTGTAGATTAGATACTTTAATTCAGTCTACATAAACTATGGCAATAACTACGATTTAAAAAAAACGGATAACACCTGAAACACCGACTCGCCTATTCGTGCTGCGCTTTAGTGTGTTTGTGAGATTCATTTTTGTACAGAAGCGTGTCATGTGGAGTCATCACCCAGGAATTAACAAATGTCCATCAGTATTAACCGCTTTGCCCTGGTGGGGTTGTGGTGGTCTGGTTGTTAGGCCAGGGAGCTATGTCCCCGCAGGGCACCAGTTGCCTGCTGGAATTCGTAAATAAAACCAAGTAAATACATAAGACTGCGCAGCTTTTCTAATCGATCACATTGCCATTTTGTTGAGTTCATCACCACCCGCTTGCAGTGTGAACTCATCTGCTTCTGTAAGAAGAAAGACAATAAGGTTCTTGATCGTATTGCCGTTTTAACACCTTTGGGCATAAATTTTATACTTTGGACGTATCGCATTTGGAGCTATTTGCATATGGTACAACAAAGTAACATGCGACATCTTTTAACAGTGGCATCTACAACAATGAAAATGTTCCTTTGTATTATCTTTACATTCTGCCAGAGGATATTTGGCTATCAACGCTGTGTTTGGGGCAGTTATTGTGAAAACCACAGCAATAAACACAACCGCTGCACCGCTTCACATATACAGCCTAAATCTTAATGGGACCGTAATTTTATACATATGTTTACTTTATATATGCTTATATGTCACATGCAGTCAATTTATTGAGCTTTGACAGCAACAATAATGATCATTATGAATAATGCACAGGATAGTGCTTATAGCACCTGGTAGGAGACCCCTGTATGCTGCATATATCAGCCTAGCGTCAGTCTCAGTGGAAGGTTTTAAAAAAAGGTCCTTCAGAAAGTTAAGATTATTGTCTCACTCAGGCTTCTTTAAAACAATGAAATATGAGTGGTTAAAATCTAATAGTTGCATCACTATTATTAATGACATGACTGTGCACAGCTGCTATTCAGTTGTGGAGAATTTCCAGACAGTAACATAACTGTAAGCTGACCAATGCAAGCACAAAGAAATGGACGAGAAAGACACAGTGGTGGCTATTTCACATGGTTCACAAACACAATGCAAATGAACATCCGTCCCTTTCAGAAGCCAAACGGAGGCGAAAAATCCGACATCGTTTTTGGATCCTTGGAACTTTACCGCTTTCGCCAGAGCTGCAGGTCCAAATTTGCTGTGATTTTTCTTTACGTTTTCCGGCAGTCGCTTTGGGTTCAGGCGGACATGGCAAACACCAGGTTCCAGCAGGTTTCAAACTATGGTATACAAACACGTGGCAGGAGCAGGAGGTGTTGTGGAAAAGTTAAACATATTTACAGGAAACATCAGCAGTCCGAGGCCCTGATTCAGTTCAGCCACCAGGGTTTTGGGCTTTAATGTTGACCAAGCACTGGGGTATCTCAACTACCAAAAGCAAGGCAGGAGGAGCTCGAGTTTGTTCGGAATTAAGGACAAAAATAAGTCACAGTATTAGATCTCTAGACTCTGTAAGCAGACCCCTCCCCCCTGCACTTGCTATGCATCTTCCGCAGCACCAGCGTATCCCAGTGTTTTCCGCAGTTCCACATTTGACATTGGCTCCTGAAGAGTCCTGTGTCTCCCAACGGTTCTTTCCGAGTCTTGGGGGGGGGGGGGGGGGGGGCAAGAATAACTTCAGAACTNGGGGGGGGGGGGGGGGGGGGGGGGGGGGGGCTGGCAAGAATAACTTCAGAACTTGGTGCTGTGACTGAAGCTGTCTGACATGATGATATTCTTGTAGAAGTTGTCTGAGCGGATGGAGCAGTAGCCCTTCACCTTGTCGATCACCTGGTGGACGGGGATGATGGAGGAGGCCTCGTCCTCTGGTTGGGCTGATTTGGAATTATGTTGGCTGGAGTAGCCTTTACCTGCCCATGACGAAACGGAGAGAGACAGGCCTAAGATACTGTGAGGTGACAAAAAAGCAGAAAACACCCTGTCCTTCCTTCAAATAAGAACTTTTGAAAAGGCTCGACATGTTGGTGTATCATAAACAGGACCCAACTCAAGAACTGTGAAGAAACCAGACTATTACTAACAAGTTTCTACTCTAACAAAGCCAGTCACGTAGGATTCAACCATAAATATCAATGTGTGTGGCGCTACAACTGTTTTTCACATCAGGGACTTGAGAAGTCCAGACTCTGGGTTGCAGGCTCATCGATGCTGTGCAGGTATGTACAGACCCTTCTGAGGCACATGCATACTCTCTCATACCCTAAATATTCCACAAAATGGATAACTGGTCTCAGCCTGTCAACTGATGCCAAAAAGTATTATGTTATTTTCCTCTTTTTTGCCATGGATTGATTTGCCATGTGCAGCTCTTGGACTGTTATCCCCAGTTGCAGCAAATGCTTCCAAAGCAGACTTGTGGAAAACAGACTTGAAGACAGGAGAGAGACATCAGAACAAAGTCTGTTTGAATTTGGCCTCCTGCTCACAGTGTGTGCCTTCAACAGCCTTGTCCACCGTACGTGACAAAGCGGCCTTTCTTTAACACGAGCGAGGATTGGAGCAGAATTTGTGGCCCCAAAAATGAACATGAATCACTGAAGTGTTTAACGCTGGTTGCTGGAAGAACCCACGTGAAACCTGGTCATTGGGATTTCTTCATGTTTAAATTTCACTGAGCTTTCCTACATATAAAAACAATAACTGCACAAATACTACGAGATGGAAAAAAGCCAAAGGGCTATACTGTGAAGCTGGCTTCACACATCCAGACACCCAAACACACACTTGACAGCGGCAAAAAGTTAAACCACCAGTTGACTGAGGTGAGCCAAAGCAGAAGACCACGATGAAGACAATGATTAGATATATTAAACTGTGCAGCATAAACTATAACACTGTAAAATGATTTACTTACATGAATCCTGGAACATTTAGCAGTTTCTTTCCTTTTTATTTTTTCATCATAATTTTTCAGATCTGACACAACTATGCACAGCATATCATGTTCTAATATAAAAATCATGGAACACCAATACTGTGCTTAACAGACACATTTTGCGTTGGACGATGCAGTAAAAGATGTTGGCTATTAAATATGAATTAGCTATAAGCTACTGAACACTTGCATTACAAACCATATACACGATGCAGTAAATGTGATTTTTTTAGTTAATTTGATTATTGAAACGTTTCCCATAAATCTGTGAATTGACAGAATGATGATTGATTATTATTGTCATGCAGAGATGAAGCCACCATGACTGAGGCGCATACTCTGTATATGGTTTTGCCGTGATGTCTCATGGTCCCAGTGCGTGCGCCTCCTCACTTCTTTGCTGAACGTGATGCAAGCAGCAAACAAACAAAGAAGAGAAAAAAACACCCTTTCCCATGACAGTGAGATTAGTGGAGTGTGAGCAACAAGCAACATTGCGGCCCTTCAAGAAGTAAGGCCTGAGGAGGATGAGCGACTGAAGATGCAGGATGGATGGAGACTTTGCCGCAGCTGTGACAGATTATGTCAGATGAAGCCACACACTGCTGTTTAGCCTGGATTTATTAAATTAAATTGCAAAGGACCAACCTGTCGTGACACGAAAATACTTCCCTTGTAGGTGGTGGAATTCATAGGGTTAGATAACTTATTGACCCAGATTTAGAGCCAGCAGGTTGGTTGTTCAGGTCCCAAGACTGCCGGTGTAGCCTTGAGTAAATTACCTGAAATACTTTGGTGAGAAAATTCAGTTCTGTAAGTTCACGCAGACAAAACCAGAGAAATTTAATAACGGTTTAACAACGTGCACTGTTGGACAAACTGCTGTAGAGGTGATAAGCAAAGAGCCTTGAGTCTTGAAAGCCAGAATGTTGCACTCATTGTCGTCTGGGAAAAGGAGAGTCACACAAATGCTAGGAAGCGGAAAGTCAGGCTGGCTGGGAGGTTGTTTACCTCAGAAGGTTCGCTGGGCGCTATTGGAGGGCATTATCTACACCACAAACATAAATAGAAGGATCAGGCACGACTGTGGTGCTGCAAAGGGGCAGTTTGAGGGTGAGCAGATCAGAAAGTGGACACCTCGGGTGGACCGTCACAGGCCGAGCGGCTAGACCAGCGGCTCAGTGTGAACACGTCTTAAAATGGCACAAAACCCCTCAGCAGAAACTGCTAAACTGATAATGTCTCCGAAAACACGGGCACAGTGTATTTATACGCGTTTGACAACATACAACTAAATAATACTTTTATAATATTCAAAAATATGTAGACTGGCTCCTCATGTTACAAACAGCCGTTTGCAAATGTACTAACATTTTACACGTTTATCTGCTGTTGCTTTTTCTTCACTTATGTGTTTTCTAAATTTTCCACGAGCAGCAGAACGAATGCATCATGGCCATCAAGTAGGTGGGAGCAAAGCACAGAAAAGGATGGTGGGAACCTCCTTGTTTCAGTTCACATCCACAGTGTTTCCAGCTAAAGTCTCACGAGACTCGGTGATAACTAATGTTGTGTGTTTACGGCGAAATGGTCGACAGCCTGAAAGGGAGCACGTGGAGATGACATATTTTTATGTCCATCACTTAAAATTTCCTTTAATTTAAAAATGCTTATAATGCTAAGCTTTTATCAGTTGTTACGTACTTGCAAAAATGACATTAGAGTTATGAACAAATACGAAGACGCTTCCAATCCCAGATGGCTTTGTAAGCCGAGGAGACAGTATACTTGAGCGCTCACTGGCACGAGAAAAGTTTGTTAGACACAAGTCAGCTTCAACATACTTCCTACTGAAAGACAACTGATTTATATGAAAATAAACTTGATGCTTTAAAATGTTAATTTAAGGAATTCATTCTTTACTGAGAGTCGACTACTTGCGTTCCGAATGAGCTTCTACATTAACACGTTTCTTGGCAAAATGGGTTAATTTAGAGTGACAAATGACACATGACCCGACATGGTGTCCCACCTGGGGTTCTGCAACGCTTTGTAAAAGGATTCAGAGTTGCTTTTGCTTTGGATGTCCAGTTGGCCGTGCTGGAGCCAAAGGAGCAGGAGGACAAAGACTTGGCCAGGTTATCCGAGCTCACTTTTTTGGTGTTGTTGGTGGCAGTCTTGCTCCAATCTGCAATCGGACAAAAACACCATGTTTACTGCGTTCCCCCTTCAGTGTATTTGATAAACCCCACCGTCCACCGCAGGACCCCCCCACACGCACGCACGCACGCACGCACGCACAGTATGTGCAGTTTAGGGCGACCAATTAAACTCAAACACATGTCTTCAGATTGTGGGAGCAAAGCGGAGAACCTGGAGGAAACACATGCAGACAAGGTGAAAACACAGAAACTTCACTCTGCTTCTACTGCAACTCAAAATAAGATTTTCGGCCGCTGAAACTAATTTGAAGGTTACGGTGGCGGACAGTGCGGAAAAAGGGGCCCTGGACACAGGACGGTGACAGCGCCGTCTCCTCCAGATTTAACCTCGTACAACCTTTTCTTTTTGCCATCATCAAATTAAGAAAACGTTGCATTATTTTATCCCTTAAAAAACACATGTTCCCACATACACGTCTTGATTGATATTCTTAAGTGACACTTAAATTAAACATTTGACTTCCCCATTTTTATGCTGAAAATCAATAAAAGAGATGCAGGTCGATATAATATTAAAATAGGCAATAAATATTAATATGTCATAAACTATTAAAGACTGCTAATTATGGAGGTTCATATTTTAAGATAAAGCATCTTATAGCAAAAATGATCGCATAATGAGATTTCCTTTTGGAAAGAGAGGAAATTAATGACAGTGGACTTGGGCACTGTTATAATGGAGCGTGACTCGTGCCCTGCGTCGTACCTGAGTTGTCTGCCAGACGGAATCGGCCACAGCACAGGTACCTCTGCCACTGTTTCTGAACGTTCTCCTTCAGCGCACAGTGGAATATGAATATGAACAAACCTGCCGAGGATAAGAAAGGGGGAAATGTGTGAAATGTTAGTTGTGGAATACTGTCTGATTCTCAGCCTGGTTCTGGGAGACCAACCATATTAGGCCTGTAAACTAAGCTTCTTACCTAGGTAATCTTTACTCCATCAGTTAAGGGTTAGTACCTGGTTTGTGGGTTTTACAACAGGGGTCGGGACTCAAATCCCCTAACCCCCCTGACTTGCACATTTGGCCCTAAGGGGGAGTTTTCTTGAACTCATCAAATCATTCATATCATTGAACCGCACTTTCAGCATCTTTGAAAAGAGCTACAGGTACATCTGTGTACATTTGTAACTGTCTTCCCTTTTCTCTAAATTAAAACAGAACTAAGTAAATAGGGAGGCTGTTTGGTTTGAGTTTATGTGCCCTTTCCTATTTAACTGTTATGAAAGGGGGACGAATTCAATTGGCTATGAGTCACATTTTGGGTGTTTTAGGGGAGAATTACGAGTTCAGACGTCCACAAACGTGAGGATTACGATGTCTGCGTCTTAGATCTCATAAGGCCCCCTGGTGGAGCACAGAGAGCATCACACACAGCCAGCCTGCCATTATTCCCTTCTGTAAAGCTACTGCTGATCTGCTACTCCCGCTTCTCCGAACATCCGTGGCAGTTGTGCAGCTGACCTTGCATGGAGTTGAAGATGGAGAAGAGGTACATGAAGGCCAGGTTAACAGGGCCCCAGGCAAAGAAGGCGAAGCCCCACGTCATGCCCAACAGGAAGGTGAGGCTGGCTGCGCTGCGCAGGCTGCGCAGCATCTCCTCCCGCAGTGTGCGGTTGCTGCGCTTGCCATTGCGCCCGCAGATCTGGATCATCACCACAATGAACATGGCCACGTTCATGAGGAAGATGACGGAGAAGTAGCCCACACACGTCACGTAGAACACCACCCGGCTCTTCAGCCAACAGCTGGAGGGCGAGATGATGTAAGTGGGGTGGCATCAAGCCAAAGACCAAATGCTTCACCTCTGCTCTGCTCTGGTCTGGTCTGCTGCACTGATTCATATTGACAGGACTTACAACTGAGACGAGCCTTGGCCGTGTTCATCCTTCCCGTAGAACTCCATCCCATAGGAGTTTCTGTCCACTGCCACCACAATGGCCACGATGGCTGCAGGAAGGCCTTGAAAGGACACGGTAGGGGTCAGTTCTCCTGTGCACACATAAACTTTCTGTACACTTATTTACCATATTATGCAGAAGCTCTTCAGATAAACTATTTATCCACCATGCTTATACAGCAGCAGATATAAAGTTATGGTAAACTCAGCCTTCAGGTCTTTCTGAACTGCACACTGTGGTCATATTCAAAAAGTTTCCTCACCAATTCTACATCGGTCCGTTTTTTTAATGCTACATTTGGAATAAAGGTAAGAGGAATGATTTTTTTTTGTTATATTTCCCTTCTGTTTTCTTAAAAAAAAAACAAGGAGCTATTTGTTCAGGGCCTCGCAGGGAACCTCACAAACACAAAGGGTCTAATGCAGAGTATGAGAGTGATGAGAGTGAGGAAGAGTTGGTACTATAGTAAAAATGTGAAAAAGACTTGATCCTGGGTGCTTGAATGTCCTGAACAAGGAGGGACCCTTAAACTGTTTTGTGATTTGCTTTGTGATTTTTTCGGTTTTATTTTCAAATGATCGTATTTCCCTTGTTCTATTATTTTCACAATTGTTACCATATTAAATGTTCTATTCTTTTACTGCCCTTTCCTAAGGTTCAGGTCCACCATTCAAGCAGCTGTTTGTCTTATAGTTGCGATGCCATGACCTATTACATGTTCTGTAGACAGTAACTGGCTCCGTATCCGAAAGCGATTTGTCCCTGAAAACACATTGGATAAAGAATTTTTAGGATCCCGTATGCCTATTTTTTATTATTTTTAATTATTTTCGTTTTTCTGCCAGGAGACATAGCTGCAGTGGGAGCCTGCAGCTGAGACACAGCGAACAGGCAGGAGATCCTTCCATCAGCACAAAAGTGCCACGGAAAGCGAACGTGATGTTGTGTAATAAATAATTGAACTGATGTGAAAAACAATGGTGTGCTGACACGCTTTTGCTCCAGTCCACACTTACCCCATCCAACAATGCAGAACTTGAGGATGTACCTCCGAATGTAGGTGTTGAAGACTTTGACCAGTGCGATGTACATGTGGATGGACTCCAGGCCCATCCAGGTGAAGGAGGTGAGGAGGAAGTAGTGGAGGAAAAAAGCGACAGAGATGCACAGGCCCGTGTTGTCAAAGGAGGCCAGCCAGCTATCAAGGAGGAAGACCATGTTGAGGAAGAGGAGGGAGGTGCTGAGGTTCATGAGGATCTTGGAAGGGTAGTCCCGGCGCAGCTTCCTGCAAGAGAACATTCCTCTCCAATATTAAACCAACCAATAAAGTCTCACACGTTATACTTAATATCACAGACAATACTAATACTAGACTATTCTATGCAAAGCCTATCATCATATTGAGATTATTGGCTGGAAAATACACAGAAGACCATCTTCAGATGGAGAAACTTACTCGAAGGTGATGTACGTGAGGAGGGTGAGGGCAGAGCAGATAGCCGACACCCCACAGCCGACGTAAGTGATGAAAGTGAGGATTTTGTTGTTCTTCTCGTCAATCAGAGCTGCGGTTCCAGAAATGTCCTGGATGACAGACCAGAGCACACGTCACTGTAGTGTGGCTGGACGGGCAAGAGATGGGCCACTGCACCCTGCTGAGGAGATGCGGGCCTCACCATGAGAATGCCAAAGTTGGTGAGGTGATTACACAAGCACACTGTCCGGTTGCTGTCAGAGCCCTCGCTGACCGTGCAGCCCGTTGAGTTCCAGCCCCCACTTCCGTCTCCAGGGAACAAAGATAGGTCACTCACAACCCACCAAAAAGAGCACCAAAACAACGAGCCACTGTTTACTCAAAAACATGCGGCCGTCTCGCAACTGACAGCCCTTGTTTTCCTCATCGGCACTGCGGTCGATAAAATAAGAAGAACTGCGGCGAACGAACGGAGGACAACTGGGTGATAATACTGTCCGGATATCTGAAAAGCAGGTTGGCTTGGAAACACTCACATATCCTCATAAACATTCCAGTTCTTAGCATCATGTCCATCTCTCAGTAATAACATTTGCATTAAGAAACATTTTATGCAGCTTAGCTCAGCTCAGCAGGACCCCTGCGCATAATCCTGAAGGCTGATAGGACTCGAAAATCAAATCCGAAACCATCACGACAGTAACACCCAATTTGTGCATAAAGACTTACTGTTGATGGTAAAGTCCCAAAACACACAGGCCGGGTTTGACACATGCTGAAAAAAAACAAAATTTGGACTTTTATTCATAAAACTTTGGTAGACTTGACCCAAGTATTCAGATTTGATGTGTACTTGTTTATTTGATCAATTCAGTCAAATCAGTACACTGGTCCACATATACTTGCATGTTTACATCTCACTAGATTTGGTATCAGCATGAAGAAAATGACTCCGCGGGGCTTCCAGAAGAGTGGAACTGTGGTACCTGGTGCTGCAGGTGAGTGATCTCGATGCGCACTGGATCCTGCAGGTTGCTTATGGACAGGTTCCCCACACTGCTGGCCACCACATAGCTGTTCAAGGATTGACTGTTTTTCTTCTGGTCCTGGGGTCACAAAGAAGAAATAAGAAGAAATAAGAGCGTTGTTACTTTTAGAAATTGATGGCCTTTAATTTAAATTTTTGGGTTTGGATAGTGAACACAAGTAGCGTTTGCATTACTACATAGAGGAATTGCAGAAAATGCATTTAAAGTAATGAAGCTTCAAAATACTTCATGAAAAGTCTTCATAAACCGACCATTTGTGACGTGAATAAATGCTTATGACCTTTTCTCCGAAATCTTTTGAAAAGCAAGCTGAGAAAAGTCAACATTTGAGTAAAGCAGCAGTTAAATTTTTAGCAAAATGAAGAAACTGTGCAAGAGATCATCCAGCAGTGAACACAAAACTTATGTGATCTACAGGCGTCTGTGTTCTGGACCTGAAACAGGCTGGTCTTGCTGAAGAACATGAAGTTTATTCGGGAAATGGGCTCTGCTTCTGCCTGGCTCAGGTTGCTCAACAGGGTGGCTGGGAGCGTCACCGCCGCCAGGGGACGATCCTGCTGTCTCTCAGAGTCAAAGTCGATCTGTGAGGCGGAGAACAGAGGTCATCACTAACTCTAACTGTTACTACCTTATTTACTCTCAGGCACATTCCAGAACAATTCTGTGTTGGAAGATTAGTTTGCACTGGACTGCTTGCATACAACATGGATGTTGACTGGGGAGACATTTACATTCTCCTTTTTTCACTGAGCAGATGCTTTTCTCCAGACCAGAGAAAGATGCATCAACGTTAGGTACAGTTATCAAAACACAGCTTCTTTTTCCGAACTGCTGCACATAACAGTCAAATGGTGACTATATAAATACATGGTTACTTTGCAGGCAGTTTTCTCCAAAGGGAACCACAATAATCTTTATGTAGCATTAAGCTGACACCTTCACTTCCACCTCCATTCAGCCATTTTTACAGCAGCGCAAAGTAACACACACACTACCCTCACTTTATAGTCCCACCTTCGCCTGAGTGCTTAAAGTTGGCCCGGGACCCAAAAGCACACTGTACCGGTGCTTCTGCATTTTGCTTTTTGGATAAATGGGACTTTGTCTTGTGCATCAGCACTTCTCATAACCCCTTGGTGCTCTTTTCTACCCCCTGCTGAGCTCCTCTCCCAACAAAACATAAACATTTATAGCTGCATCTCACTACCCTGCAGGTTGACTGCTGCTCTGATCTCTTACCATTTGTTCAAAAGTTGTGCACCCTTTAGTAAAGAAATAAACACTGTGAACATCAGCAGCGTTTTCATTCACTGCAGGAATTTAAATTTAAATTTAATGCTTAATACTTTCTGATCTGAGTTGAACACACGCCAGCATTCCAGTAAGGGAAGTTCTCACTGCTTCATGATTTCACCACTGTGATTTGATTCACTCGGTGACTAAGTCACTCTGTATGAAGTTTTTTAATCCAGCTGCATGGTAAAACCACAGTATATTACTTCAATTAGTTATTTTCACTTTTCAAATCTGAAAACCATCACTGAGCGTAACACAAAGCAAAGCTGAAGAACAAGCCTGTCTTTAATGTTTTCCTACGATAATAACGGACAACAATTTCTTGCACGGACAAAAAAGCAGCACACCTTCCAAACAGAGAATGAACAAACCCAATGAATTACACAAACATACGTCCTACATCTCAGGGCAAAACTGTACAAGCAGGCTGCAGGTTTTATGAGCTACATTTTCCATCTGTGGGTTTCTGCGAAGTACCTTCCAGGAACCCGAGGACATTCATGGATTTTTTCCAGCTGGCCGATAACAATTTAGTACAAATATGACAACCTTGTATATTTTCCTTGCTGAAAAGGTTGTATTTTCCTCCGTGTCTGTGGACAATGAGCAGTTAGTTCATTGGCCTGCAGCTATAACACACATTAATGGAAGGCCCCACTAAAACTGCATTGCTCCACATGGTTTAGTGAGGGTTTGGATAAAGCTTGGTAGATGTGTCTACCTTGAGGTCAGTGCCATTGCTAATGTAGGTACTGAAGGATGTGCCAGTGAAGCTGCTGGAGTTGAAGCTGGAGATGCCCACAGCCAGGTTCTGGGATATAATGCTCAGTGAAGGTCCGTCAAACTCGATCTTCTGGACCAGCTCCTCCACTGTTTTCAGTGCTCTGGTACCAACAGAAACATGATTAATATCTCAGCATTAACCGCATTTCTTCAAGATCTTCACTTTACTGTAATAATAAAGAACAGCAGCTGTACTACATATTATATAATGTTTGCATTTTGAATCAAATAAGTGGCCAGGAAAATAGCAGAAGCCTAACCTTTCTGAGGAGCCAGCAAGAACTGTGTCTGAGCTGGTCATTACATTGGAGAAGACGGTTACCATGGTGGAAGCCAGCGACACATTGATCCTGGCCACATTGACAATCTCCTTCAGCTTCATCATGACCTTCGACACCTCATCAATCGACAGCTTGCTGTGGGTCAAGTCAGCAAGAGTGGTGGCCACTTCTGCAGCATTTTCTGTTAAGCAAAAAATAAACAATAAAACAATAAATGCACTCCTTTCTGGTAACCTCACATTTGCTCAGTGACGTGGTCCTGAGTCTAACCCAGTCAACAGGAGACTCAGGTAGAGAACCCGACAAGAAGGATCCTAGTCTATATCAGCTCACTCACTCTGACGGTAAAGTGTCACAGATTTATTATTTTATTTAATGTTTGTGGAATTATCAACTGTCTGGAGTCTATCCCAGAAATACAGCAGCAGGGACCAGTTGGATCCATCACAGAGAAATCACACACTGTGGGACAAAACCCCGACAAACACGAGGTGAAACATGCAAACTCTCCACAAACTGATCTGGATTCAAACCCATGTCTGAATGAGTAGATCAGGAGCTGTGAGGCACCAGCACTATCTGGTGTGCTGCCCTCCAGGGACCACTCACTCATGTAGGAAGTCATCCAACACCCCGACTGTGATGGTACCTAAGCTCAAGACCACAGACATACAGGTTCATTGAAGACGTACCAGCAGACACCTCGATGGCATTTATGTCTGTACAGTTGCTGACATCAGCTGAGGTCCAGAATGATGTGAAGTTTTGCCAGTTTACGTCGCTGAGAAGGACAAAAAAAATCGCAATATAAAGGGCATTGTGACAACTTATCACACAATTTGGGGACAGTCAGCCAAAAATAGAGGGGAATTTTAAAAGTTCCAGCATTTCAGTTTAAGGCTTTTGGGATCTGCAAGACTCACCACGTTCTGTAAGCACTCTGGGCTTTATTGGGAAAACATGGCAGTGACTGATTCACAGCTGGTGGGGTTTCAGGCCAGTAATAGTGGAATGGGTTTTCCTCTTGTATACAGTTTTCTAAGGAAAAAAATGACATCACCTGATATCATCTTCATTTCACCTTCAAAAATTTTATTTTGCATTACAGCATTGAGAAATTTTATTGAGTGAAATACTTTGCCTGCTTGCTTCTTAAGCAATGATTCATTTTCCAACTTCAAAGGACAAATATTAATTCTAGCATGTGTCACATAAACAGATTTTCAGAAACAGAAACTGTCAAAGAATATTAGAGTCTTCTAGGTCTATCCTACCGGTGCCCTGTATACTGAAAGCTGTGCCTGTCTTTTAAGAAGATACGAGCTTAGATAGAACTACGTCAGCTTTTTGCCTAAAGTGCTCAGATGCCACCTGTAAGTCTCCCTACATTCACGCAGTTGAACTCCACTCTTAGCTGGCAGTGCAACTGACCCCCACCCTTCGTCTCACAACTGCTGGGCCTCCATCATGTGCGATGAGCCCAAACGGGGTTGTGGCACTTGTTGACAAATGCCACTACTAGGTCTGGATGTAAAAATAGGGCCCAGTAACACTAATCCAGACAAGGAACACTTCAACAAAGGTATAAATAAATAAGAAATCTGCTGCCTTCTTGACTTCTACTCTAAAGCAACCTGTTGGAAATGCTGCTGTACAAAAATAATGGGAAATGAACATTTATGCTTTATGTTTGTTAAAAGATATGATGTGTGAGATGATCACATACCAAGAGGCTGGACCAACACACTTTCCAGCACTAGTTCAACTCCCAGGGTCTGGTTCCTGCTAACCAGCCATTCGTTGATCGAATCCTGGAGCGTAGTGCTGCCTATGCCGCTTGTGTATTTGATCTTAAGCAGGGCCTGGAAGGTGTACCTGAAAGAGAGGGGTAGTAAGGCTGGAGAGACCGATGACCTGGCAGGACTACTGAAAATGACAACTGGTGTTTACCTTGTACCATCGGGTTGCCCTGGTTGAGTGCTGGAGTCGCTGCGGGTGGGCGCACTGTGAAATACAAAGAGAATAACAATACTTACCACGGTAAGAAACAAGCTAAGATTCTACACAGGAAAAGGAGCAAGTCTGTGCAGAACCTCCCAAGGCTCTACACAACATCTTGTGGGAAAAGGTGTTAAAAACAGTTCTTACCTGACAACAAAAAAGACATCATACGTCCAGTTTTCAAATGTTTGATTGAACTGCAAGAAAGTGACACCGAATATTATTCTATGTAGAACCCAGGTAGGATGTAATGGAATTTACATTTTGCTTAACAAACGCTGCAAATGTCTACAGGCTGGTCTCTTACCCAACTAGTGACATTGCTGTTCACGTTCTGTTCAGTCATCAGTCTGTTTTTGTTTCTTACCACAAATGTTATCCTGTAGAAAACCTCCTCTGGAAAAAAGACAATGCAAATTTACCTTGTTATATCTTCTTTGCTGTGGTACCAGGATTACTGCATTTTACTATCTGTGTTGCATAGCAGAAGTGCACAGATGGGGGAAGAGGACATGGACATGGAAGCCCAACACCCTCCGATGTTTGCTCTGGACTAAGAACTGGGAGAAAGGCCAGAGCCTCCTAGAAACTTGTATGTAGTTGGAGCTGCAAAATAAACACCTGAGAGATTATTAAGGCATCTTACCATTAATTCATATTATAGAGAATAAAACTCTATGTGAAAGTTTTGGCGTGGATTAAGGAATGAGAAATCCTTTCAGTGGGCTGCTGCTATGCCACACGTCCCTCCCTAGATGGCTCCTGAATACCATCAATTGTTAGTGCTTCACTACCTCACCTCTCTGCCTTCATGCTCAGAAGGTTCTTAGGAGACTCCTGTGTGAAAGTCCTGTCTAAAAATATTATCCGGTCAGTCAAAAACAAATAATGTGCACTTCTTGCGCATGATAAAAATCCACATCGATCGTGCTCTTTTTGTCATCGCAACACATGTCCCTAGTGTACAGCAGGTAAAGCCGTTTGTGCTCCAGCACTGAGTTGCGAGAGGTGCTGACTAAATAAATTCAGTGCTTTGGCCTGTAGCCACAGTAACACGATTAGAAGTCTCCTAAAAACCTGAAAAATGAACATTTCGATCACAGGAGAGTATATTACACTATTTTACCACAGCGAAGACATGTCACACCAGAAGTGTGAGGAACTACTGATGCCTGTGATTCAGTTACCATGTTAATTTCCTACTCCCCCAAAATCACAAGGCGTCAAATCACCCAGTCCACCAACCCCAAGTTTTGATTTGGGTCTAGAAACACTACGCTTATTTACCACCGTGCCACCATAGAAAGCAGAGATCAATCGTGGAAGAATACATATTTTCCTATATCTACTTGTTTATTTTAAAACCTACTCTTCCCGGCTGAGAGTCCACAAACACAGGGAACACGAAAGAAAGCTTTACATGGGCATGATGTAATTTCAGGGCTGCCCCCTGAGATCTCACTAGAGGCTTCTGTGGACAAACTGCCTTCTGCTGGACTGATTTCTTTGTGTGGGGCACTGAGAGATTGCAAGTCCTCAGTGGAGCCCAAAGAAGGGTCCTGTGGAGGAGAAAAGAACTCCTCAGGTGAACCAAAAGCAGCCTTTACTTCCTCTTGGCTGGATGAGTTGACAGTTAGGGGCAGCGGGCCGCGCACAAACTCCTGATCGTTGCACCATATCTCATCATTCTGTTCGCAGTCCCAAGGATCCCCACTTAGCTCAACTGTCATAACATTTGTCACCGGCTCAGCCTCAGGGACTGTATATGTAGTCCAGGAATCTGCCTTGTCAGGGTCAGTGGGTTGAGCAGGTCGTGACTGGTCCTCACTTGACGAAGCTTGAAGGGATTCAGCTATCGGTTCAGTCGGCAGAGTGGGATTGAGTTCTGTCTCTTTGAGGCTCTCAGTGCCAGTAAACATGAAAGCTGTCAGAGGTGTGGTGTAGAGGGAGAACTCTTGCTGTCCTTCATGTCCTCCCCCAAACAGTCCCTCTACAAAGGGAAAGCCAATCATGTCAAACTCAGGTAGCTCAGGGTGCTCAAACGCTGCCATGCTGGACTGCAGCTCAGGTAGGGGTTGCTGTGTTCTTGTGCGTCTGACGCCGCTAAAGCGGCTCTGTGGTGCTGCTGGAGTTAGTTCTGGAGTAGCAACTGGTGGAGGTTCAGATGAAAAGTTACTGTTATACCCCTGGACGTCAGTGAGGGGTAGCTGCCCTGGCAAGGAACTCCTCAACATCCATGGATATGTTATTGAGAGGGATTCTCCATGTTTTTCTGCTGTGTATGAAAGCTCCTGGGGTCTGTGCTGTAACAATGGAGGTTGGAGGACTGATGTGAAGAGGGAGACTGTTGAATGAGGGAAGGGAAACATGCTTGAAACAATCACGACATCTCCTTGTTGAGTTGAACATTCCTTGCTCTCTCTAATCTCTTCTAGATACTCTGGCACCAAGTCTTGCCCTGATTCTTCCGATAACCTTTTCTCAGGGACCTGCTTAGCTTGGGACAAAGAAGCATACATGTTGGAAGTGGACAGGAAGCCCACAGACTCTAGTCTAGTTTGAAAAACTTGAGCAGCAGATGATGTCCGATAGGCTGCAACACCATCAGCAGGGTGCAGCAACATCGGGATGCCGCTGAGAAATGAGGTGCTTCCCTGTGACCCTTGTGTCGGATTTAGGTTTCTGATGCTACTACTGTACTTCCCCTCAGATGTGCTGAATGAAGCCTGTGGTAAGCTGTTTACCAGCGACGGCTCCAGCGACAGAGTGAGATCTAATTCTGGGTAACTGGCTGGTGCCGACATTATTCTGTCAGTGGTGCTTTCCAGCTCGAAGGGCAGTGTATTGGGTGGTGAGGGAGAGATTTCCAACTGTGTGTTTTGAAACTCCGGCACCTGTGAAACTTGAGCAGCATCAGCTATGTGAGGAAGGTGGGATGCTTCCAAAGAAGCGTGAATGGATGTGGAAGCAGTCTCTGAGAAGTAAGCCGGTGACACTGGTTCAGTCTTTGAAAGGCCTGTGGTGAATAATTCAAAACTGAAACGTACTGTTGGACTCTGTATCTTGTTAGAAAGGAGGGGAGCCTGCTGCGGGTTCCTGACAGCTCCTGTTGCACCGACAGAAACTGGGGAAAGCGAAACAGAAGACATGTCTCCTACTGTGGATGCAGACCAGTACTGATTGTGTGGAGGGAGGGAGCCCCCTGATCCCTCTGTGTTGCTGTGACCCAGACTAGGGATGTCTGTAGAAGCCTCTGCTATCACTTGCCCTGAGGCAATTTCCTTGTCACCACTCCAGACAAAGCTGACTGAAGTAGTGAGTGTTGACCACAGTGTTGGTGTGGGTGCCATGGTTGTTTGATGCCTCTGAAAAGCCATCTCACTTGTTTCTCTGTGCATCCCACTTGTACATGCAAACCCTGTATCTTCACACGTTGCTCCTGGTGTCCAGCCTGAAGGGTGAGTCTGCATCCAGCTGCTGGACTTGGCTCCCGCATGGTTACTGGTCAAAGTGCTAATGGGAGGCTGGCGGACTTCCTGAGTGACTGACTGCATCCCGATCTGACCCAATTCAGGAGCATGGACATCACTGGGGATGTCGGTTATGCTTCTTGAAATGGTATGGCGGCCCGTGGTTGGACCGACAGCAAATGAATATGAGGTATCAAAGTCATAGATGCTGAGACCTCCTTCCTGCACGTCCATCTCCAACACAAGGGTATCCTCACCAGATGTGTACTCCAGTGACTCTGTCTGGGTGCTGTTCTTACCGGCACCGCTGGGGGGCTGGTATGGTGAAATGGGCTTGTTTTTGCGGTTGGTTAGAAGGGCTGCCTGGAAGGACTCCATGTCTTCGCTCCTGTTCCTGGCACGGCTCTGTTGCCATGGTAGTACCATTCTCATATCCGTTGTGCCTCTGGATGTTGGGTTTGTTTTCCTAGCAACAGATGATGTTGTAACCACCTGGTGACCAGTAAGTTTAGGAGAAGTATCTGTTACCTTTGTTGCGTGCACAAATGGAGGTTTGGTCAGATACAACAAAGGCTTCTGCTGTGGCCTTGTGACAGTGTCCGGCTTCTTTTTCATGTGCCATTTTAGAGGTGTAGAGATAAAGCCCAGGGATGTTTTGGAACTCCGTTGGCCTGGGATGACACGAGCTCGGGGGCCACGAGCGGCGGGTGGAACCAGAATGTGACGAAGAATAGAGCAGAAAGTGACCATCTTCTCTTCCTCTGTCATTCCAATGTCCATAATCATTAACAAAGAGGTGAGTCAGATTTAGTCTCTTCACAACAAATTCTTATAAGAATGTTTTTTTTCTTTTACATAAAACTGTTTTCAAGATAAAGGAAACAAGTTAACAATTCACATTTCAGCCTTGTTAAAAACTTAATTATCAGTTTAATAAGAGTTCATCTCATGATGTTCTATCCTCTATATTCTATATTCTATATCTATTTGTTGTTATTACATAATGCAGATGCTTCAGACCATCTCAGAGATACCTTTTGCATTTGAGGAGATGAAAGGAGATGTTTAAGATCACAACCTGACTTGGTAGGTTGGAGTATTATCGTGAATAACAGGGCAGAAGTTTGTCAACAATAACTGCGAATGGCCAGTAATGGTTACTGAGTTACAGTGAAAAAAATGTAGATGCAGTATTAGAGGCTGGTAGATACCTGTCAACTAACTGCATAATTTCCAGGTAGAACCAAAGTAAGAAAAGGCACCTCAAGAGAATGACCACATGCATATTTAAAAGTGTGTAATGTCCAAAATCAGAGAGTCCCGGGAAACTTAGACAGCCTGACTCAGATGGTTCCAACAAGAACATTTTGTTGGAAGGGGTGACTTCATGTCTTTAAAAAAAAAACAAATGCTAAGTCCAAAAGTTTTGCATTGATACTTGAATTTCACAAGTGCAGCTGACATGTGTTTTCAACTGTGTCACCACATTACTACGATGAGCAACATTTTATTCAAACTTCAGGCATGCCGGAGCAAAATTACATTTGTTTTTAGCCAAATTTATGACACTTTTATTGCTGGCAAGTGTCTGAGAGGGCACGCAGCACAGCGGTGGGGCCAGGACAAACTCTTGGTGAAAGAATCTTACCCCTGGGCGCATTAGTAGCAGCTGTTGTGTTAGTTGCAGAGGATGTTGAAGCGATGGTGCTTTCAGAAAATGCCAGAGCTTGCAGGGTGAAAGTGGGGAAAACATGGTTACAACACAGCAGTAAAGATAGCTTCTCTGAGACAAGTGGAGCAGAAGGTACATCATGAAAATTAGACATATTAAACCAAACACTACTGGTCTGGTCACTGAGATCAACGCTTTGCATTCCCACTGCATGTTATGTTGGTAATAAGGAGAGATGAATGTCAATAGTGTGAGAAATAAAACATACACTATTCACACCAGCGCTCAGTTAGATATCTTTGGCTGTCAGAATGTTCCTCGCAAGCAGATGCAGTTTGGGAAAATCCACTCTGTGGTGAGACATGATAATCCCTTCTTTAAAGGGTGGGTTGTGATGGAGAACAAGGTAAAACTCAACACTGTATTCGTACATCTGTGAACTAGTTTTGCTGGAAAAAATGCACATTTCCCAACTGCTAATTTTTGCAGTAGCTCAAGTGTGACCAGTGGGAAGGATGGCAATGTTAACTGGTAATGTGGGTGGTAAGGAGGACAGCAGAAATTAGCCAGATGGTTTGGGAATGATGGGTGACATACATGAGCTCAACAGTCCTCATCTGCACATGGGAAATGAAAGAAGCATAATGACACATCTGAGACCAGTGGGGCTGAACCTTTGGCCCTGCAGCCCATGGGCTTAGCACCAATTCAGTACCGTCCACCTTTGTTCAGTGAGACCATAAACAATAACACAGTAACATGTCAAGATGTTCTCTGAACTTCATCACTTAAAGCACGGTTGACAGCACTGAAGACACAAGGTTAACCTTCAACCACAGTCTACAGTGAAGTCAAAGAAGATGATATTAAAAATCTTTTAACGTCAAACAATAAAAAAAGAAAACGTAGTGATGCTTACCATCTGTGTGTGGATTAGTAACAGTCATGTTAGTAACAGTGGTGCCTCTGGTAGAGGAGGTTAATGTAGCTGGTTAGAGAGATGAAAAAGATTATATATGAATTACAGGGTTGTAACGTGAAAACACATCAACGTTGTTGTCTTTGGAAAGCGCTGCAAATGAGTGAAAAAAATACTAAAGTGAGCAATGCAGCCTATATAAACAAGGGCATGAAGTCCATAGAAGAGAATGATGGATTATTGTCCTTCTCACATTTTAATTTGATCAGCTCTATCTTTGAATCTCACGTTTAAAAATCGTCAGTACAAAACACAGTATTAATATCCTAAAGTTGAGCTGTGAAAGTGTGAAGAATGGGCGCGCCCCTGCAAATTACGCAGTTTATTTTGCTTTCGATTTGCTAATAAAATCGCACGACCTCACCCAGTGACTCATTTGTTTATTTCACACCGGACTTCAGGAGATGTTTGAGGTAAGAACTGCCAAGTTGCACTGCAAGCAACTCACACGCTGGCGCTGACGCGGCCCTCGGCGGCTCGCTTCCTCCAGTCGAAACGCTCGCTCAACGTTCCACGATGACCTGAGAATCTTCTCCAGAAAAGGATGCCAGGGAGACTTTGGCAAACCCTCACTTGCTGCCAAACAGCACCGATGTGTTCGGAAGCGCTCCTGGTGGTGACCTCATGATGTTTCTCTCCTAACCAAACCTCAGGCCAGCATTGGCTGTGCTGAGTGCGGTGGGACAGAACACGCGGATTCATCTTTTTTGTCTGCCAGTCTCTCGCTTAATGCCCCCAACAGTTCAGTTGTGCTACAGTTTCTGTGAGATGCCAGTTTGCTCAAAGACGAAAGGTGGACAGAACAATAATACTGATTTCTGACCAATTTCTCTGCTTTTTCCTCAACTCTGTTTATTTCTGCCTCCCAGACAGGAGGACTCGTGCTGGTGACAAGCTTCCTGGAGGCGAGCAGAAAATACACCTTTAAATATTGAGGAGAAGCTTGAAATTTCGAAGCTTCTTGAAGGAAATGAAACATCGCGGGACATCGACATTATGCACGATCAGAGACAGAGCCACAACATACAAAATAAAAAAAAATAAAACTTGCTTCGCTGGTGCTGCAGAATCTTCTCCTTAACTCCATATCATCAACTCCACCACACTCTCTTCCACCAGCAAACTTGACTTTCTTTGAGATAAACTTCTGTGTTTAGTGCAGTCTTTTTTATTTATTAGAAATTTAAGATGTATTTTAATTGCTTCTAACTGCATTTTATAAGTTTGCTATTGTTTTTGGTATTTTGCTCCAATCCTGTTATACCACGGATCCTATTGTTTTTGCTGGGTGATTTTGTGTAATGTGTAGTGTATATATTACACTACAGAAACCACTTCTCTCACGTACAGTAAACTTCAGCTCCTACCTTTGCAGGTCAGGTGAGTAGCAGCTCCCTGTGTATCACATCAAAGCCTCAACCCTAAACCCAGAAACTAAGGCTTTGCGCATCTCCGAGTGTCACACCATCAAACTGAGGTCTAAACCACGGCTGACTTGACACGGATGACAGGGCTAAAACAGGCTCTTCGAGCTTTGACACGGGAGCTATGCTGACTCTGATGTTGTGGAACATCCCGCATCCCAGGGGGGTGAAAGCGCATTCCGCCTCCTGTTCACAACTCATGCTTACAGTAAAACACAAATCTTTATGAGAGCCAACTTGGCTTCAATCTGACACTGTTTTTACTCTACAACCCCCCCCCCCCCCCCCCAAAGGGGGGCTGTAAGCAGTTTCAGTATCTGCCTTGTCTTGAGGAGNCCCCCCCCCCCCCCCAATAGAGGGTCTGCATCTCACGCTGGTGATTTCTAACTTTGATAATCACATTGCTGTTTAAAATATCAATGTGGACGACAGATAAAGGTGGCTTTTTGGGAACATGGTCACATGATGTAGAGCACAAGGAAACCTTTTCCTCCATCTCCACTGATGTACAGAGGGCTGGTGACCAACAGCACGTAATGGTGCTTCTTCTGCGTTCTGGAGAAGTGGGACTTCTTCCTCCCTATCGGAACTTCCCATAAGCCCTCGGTGCGTTTGTCTGCCCCCCAGCTGAACCGATTCTACAGACTGCTGCAGCTCAAGGCCATTATTCACAATAACCGTCACTATGGCTCATTACCGGCTCATGGCTCTCGGCTTGTGTACTACTTCCCTCCCATTTGTCCGACATTTGTGTCCCTTTTACTAAAGAAATACATTGCATCCCTGTATCTTCTGCTTATCAGAGAAATTCGACATGTAATATTAGAAATTATTTTGCAGGTACTGACCAATTTGCCTGCAAGTAAGGGGAAAACTGGCACATTTTTTTTGCTTCAAGCTCGGTAGGGGGCTAAAGGGCTCTTTCACAGCTCAGTGGTGCAAAGTATTGACCTAGAAGTCCAAACAGGCAACATACTGGTTAATGAAGCAGACCTATATATGACATTTCGAAGAGCGAAAACCTTGTTTGTCACCGTGCTGGGATTCCGTATGATGCACGTGGTCGCAGTTGAAAACAGGACATGTTTAGCTGAAGGTTTTTCGTGTGAGCTGACAGGTGCAAAACACACAAGTTCAAGCCTGGGTGGTTTTGAGGAGGAGCTCTGGCCTACCTGGGCAGCCCTGTCCAGGTGAGGTACAGCTTGTAGTGGGAGGAGTGTAAGATATGAAAGTACCTTAAATGGAGAAAAAAAAAGTCTCAGGATTAAATTTTAAATTAACATTCAATGTCACAAGCATTTTGGTTAGACAGCTAAACAGATAAAAGCTGACTAAAATAAACCCACTCTGCACATCTAAGGCGCACATTAAGAGCCTTTAATAAAAAAGGTAAACAGTGAAAAAACACACACACACATTTAGAACTCATATACAGGTATGCTCACACAACACAGTCATACGTAAATTTTACGTATCTTCTCACATCAGCATTGACTTCTGAATGATCTGTTTTTCCAACCCAGCACAGGAAAAAGACAGTAAAGCACTGAGTTAACGTTCCTCTGCTGATCATTTTCATCTGCAGGCATCATAGGCGCTTTCGTTCTATTCAGACTTGAATGTTGTGGCCCGTCAGTCAAACAGAAAAATGTAAATGTTAATATATCACAACTCATCCCCAGACATGCCAGGCCTGCCTCTCTCGGCGCCTTGGTTTTCCACGCAGTTCCTTTGGGTTGTGGCTCAGCTGATCGTACAAAAAATAAAGCGTTCTGGGTGCGATAGCGATCCGAAGCAGATGGCAAGGCTCCCGGTTGGAAGGTGACACAGTGGCCTTCGCCGAACTGTCGGGAGGCTCTTCCAGACCCACTCGGAATTTTATAATTGAAAATAGCAGTCATTCCACTGAGAGGACAGGAGGTTTTGATCTCGGTCCCATCGTTTTGAGTCAGCACCCAAAACGTCCCCTGGTCTTCGCGCTGCAAGTTTCATCGGGATGAATCTCTCTTTGTTTCCCCGACATCATAATGACAGCAGTAATGAAAAGCTACTGAGGGCTGTCTTTGAGTTGCTGTAAAAGGCAAAGCCAGAGAGCTGATCACTTCTATCCTTACAGCATTTTTCTGATCTGAAAAGCGTTCGACTGACATGAAGACTACAGTCTGGGGACAGAAATAGAAAGAGGCCATAGATGTTTCTGACTGATAAAACATCTACTGCTTGTGTTTGCAGTTTTTTTGGATTTTGCAACAAAGGTCAACAGATGTTTGATCCCTGAGAAGCCTGATCCTTTTCTTAAAGTGGAATAACAGGCTCCGGTGTATGGAGTTTTCTAACTGTTGTGCTCGAGAGCCCAGGTTGTTGATTTTGGATTTCAGACATTTTGTCTGTGATTTTTGCTGTTTTACCAGGGATTTCATGTTTTCTTCCTAGTGTCTTGTCTGGAGCTTCAGATGTTTTGTCTCAGATTTCAGGCTATTTGTCTGATTCTGGACGTTTCTTCTGGGACTTGAACTTTTGTTCCTTGAATTTCAGGAGCTTCGTCAACAAGTCTGTTTTGCCTGGAATTACAGGTGTTGCGTCTAGGAAGTTTTCATGTTTTCAGTGCAGATTTAGTCATTCGATTCCAGGTATTTTGTCAAATATCTCAAGTGAGCCCAAGTTCAGGCTGCAGCTGGAACCAGACTGGGCCAGAAGGGGTCCTTTACAACCCTTTATGGCCCAGGTGGGTACAGCTGTTTAAACCAAGAGCGGCAGACTTGCTTCAGTAAAAATATCAAGTTTTGTAAATTCCTTGCAATGTTTAAAATAATAAACTATGAAAATCACTTAAGTGACTAAACTGTTAACTATGCAACTCAAATAACAACAAAGTGTTGTATCCGGGGCGACAGTGAGCCCACAGAAGGGTAAAAGGTGTAAACTAGCAGGGCACCATGTGGGGTATGAGAAGCTGAGCCAGTCTCACTGTTGCTGGAATAGAGTACACAGTTCTTGCGGTTCATGGGTGCAGCCACTCATCACATTACATGGCTTCAAGCTCCTGGACTTGTGATCTTGGCCCAAGGACCTGCTTCATTTCAGCTGGTGCAGAAAATGGCTGTTAAGACAAAAATAGCATGCAAGACCCAGTCCTTTAGAGGGCCTGGGGTTATGTTTCAAGCACTGGGAAAGTCAGTAAGTTGTAAAATAAGTTATTAAAAGCACCCAAGGGTGGAGAGCATCAGTCACAGTGTGCTTCTATACTCTATATACACTAGTCATACGGGACGAATATAATTACTCTTTGCGGGTCCTCTGAACAGGGTTTTGGGACAGTGGCCACATATCTATTCTCTCACGATCATCAGAAATGTGAGGCTTCCTGTTACCAGTTAAGCTTCTACATGCAAATGAGGGAGTTTGACGCTGGAACAGAGAGCATCTGGCTGTTGCTGCACTCACTTCTTGAAAGGTCCTTCTTGAAAATTCTTTCATTACAGCTGATGAGATGCAGTACCTGTGAGAATGACAGCATCTGCAAGGGTCTTGGCATGTGGCCATTAAACCGGCGGCCCCTCAACCCAAACCAGATGTTCAGTCTTTAGAGCTACTGTTAAAGAACAGGTATGGATGTGGTGAAGGGGAGAGAAGAGGAGCTGAATTAAACATTCGGTGGTTCTCCGAGTCTGCTGTAGAACAATGCATTACGATGTTCATGCGGATGTTATCGGGTCCTTTATAAAGCAAGCAGGGTCTCTGGTGCCACGGCTAACAGGCAGCTGGGAAGCAAGCGGGGGTGGTTAGAGGCACTCACCACTAGATGGCGCAGCTGTTGTTAAATGGGTGCAATTTGGGTAACAGACTGTAAAAAGAAGATTAAATATTAGTAGGTTTAATGTCAGTGTTGCATCAGCCAAAGTAATATATTTGAAAACCTGGGGTTGCAGGAGAATGTGTTTTATGCAGCAAAGGCACAGCTCATACTGTACTGTTCAGCAGGGATTAACATAATGAATGCAAACAATGATAGAGAAGAACTGCTGGCTCTTCGACACATTTTTTTCCATTGAAAAATAGTCCGGAGGGAAATATCTTCACATTTTCTCCTTCATATACAATTAGGGGTTGGCTCCAAATGCCACAGTGATTAAAACTGGATGCTTTTATCATGTGGTTTCAATCTAAAACCTCAGGAGAGCTGTAGCAAAATAAAGGGCAAGTCCCCCCAATCCCCCCCCCCCCCCCCATGCAACATCAGTACGTCATTGAAAGCAGAGCAAATCTGAAACTGATTTTTTACATCTCCTACAGTCAGTAAAAGCACATGAAATTCAGGCTGGCGTTGTAAACACCGTGGGTCCGCATTTACTGGGCTGTAGAAACTAGTCCTTGTAAGCAAGCAAACCTTTTGTTGTTGTGGTAAACAGCCAACATCATATCTCACCTGCACTGGTCACCTGAGCATGCAGGTAAGAATGTAACACAAAAGCAGAAGTTGAAAAGCATAGTGGGAAGCCCATTTTGGAATGGAGATCCTCCACCTCTACAAAAAAGCATGACTTGGTTCTTCTCAGCTGTCCTCTGACATTGTGCAGCAAAGCTGCCTTTGTCCCCTGGTGGTCACAGAAAGACCCTTTGCAGATCCAGCTTTGGGACCAGATCAGCATGGCATGTTGAGAAATCTACCATTCGCAGTGCCTGTCAGCTCCGCCTGTCCCGGGGCAGCTGACCAACATGCAGGTGATACACAGGAACAGGCCTCAGCCACCCCGTGCATCACCTTTCACACATTCATCGCAAAAGCTCCATTCCCAAAATCAGCACAGCACTTCCCCTTATTTCAGTCTCCAAGCAACAGGGATTCCCATATGTCACAGAATCCATTCTCCATTCTACCAAATCACATCAAGTCAGATACCTTCTTTGCACACTGGACACAAACAGGACCCTTCTGCTGCCCACTGGACATACGAGAGGATGGAACCATGAGCAGACCACTGAAATGCTGGAAAAGGCCAGTAAAAGTATAAGCAAATGTACTTACTGCAGCTCAGTGTGCTGTCGGTATGAGCAAGACCCGCAGGAATGTCCCAGAATGCATTGTCCCAGTCGATGACATTGCCTGTGACATCACAGGTGAGGGAGCTGAACTCTGCCTTGGACATGGTATAATTCCACATGCGGAAGTTGTAAATGAATCCATCGAAACTCAGCGAGTTGTGTCCCAACTGGAATGTTCCGCCACCAGTGATGACTTTCCCTGTGGAGGCACTGCATGACAAGACTCGCAAGTTGTTGTCAAAGTACAAGTTGAGCGTCCCAGACAGACTGGACCAGGATAGGCAGAAGGGCTTCATCACCGCCGTGAAGTCGGCCTCAGTCAGGATGGGACTGATGGCACATTCTTGTCCGTCGATGGTCATCACCATCACGTTGCTGCTGGTGGACAGTCCAAAGCCGAATGTGTTGGCGCCTGGGTCGGTGTACAGGAAGATGGTTTCTCCCTTCTTCTGGTTGGTCCTGGCCACCTCGAAGCAGACTGTGAACTGTTGAAGAGTCGGTATGCTAACCTGGCTGGAAACTTTCAGGATTTTCCCAGAATTTTGTGGCAAAGCTACCTTCTGATTCCTCAGTGCAACTGCAACTACAGAAAAGGGGGGGGGGGAAACAGGTTAGCCTTCCTGTACTGGAACTGTGACACGATATAAGAAGTGTGATGGATCATTCATGTCATATACTAACTAATGGGAAAACTTTTAGCTACCACGATAACATTGTCAGTTAAGCAACTATATATTTATCTAACTTACAAGTGAGTAATTTTGTATAAGCACAAGCTTTCCTTAAATAACAAATATTGCAGAAGACATGAGATTCTAGAAAATGGACCCTTTATTACCAGTAATTTAAATCATTTATTTATGTTAAAAACGTGGCAAATTCCTTGGAGAGAAAATGTAACTGAAGTCCAGAATATCACAACGGCTCCAGAAACCTTTAAATTCAGGCATAAATGGCACGGTAAAAATCAGCTATACACAACACATTTGCACAGTTTCACTGTTTATTTAGTTGTTTTATGGTGCTGTGGCCCTACAGCTCTGGGAATCTGCTTTTCCAAATGGCTCAGTTTATCTCTGGTTTCCATACTGCTCTCCTCTCACAGTCCAGAGACACTACCCATCTCCCTCCTTCATGCCACTGTCATCTCTAATCTTATGTTAACCTTGCACTGCAGAATCATTTCAAAGTCTTCAACAAACTCCAGATTTAAAGAAGATAAATACAACGTTACAGGCTCTGACCCACAAGGCTGATACACCTCAGTTTTCACTTTTAGCTACTGACTGGGAAATAAATCCTTCAGATGCGATATTGACCATTGTCATGACCTAAGTCAATTCTAGGAGGGAACTGTGGCTGTGAATGAAGTGTGTGCGTGTGTGTGTGTGTGTGTGTGTGTGGGGGGGGGGGGGGGGGGGGA
>UFQX01001967.1:702737-741239 GCA_900497675.1 Arapaima gigas
GGGGGGGGGGGGGGGGCACCCTGGCACATGTGGGCTGCTGAGGGAAAACCTCACCTTTCCTGACTGATACTCTGCCACTGCTGCTGAGCTATTTGTAAGTATAAGTGTGTTTATGTAAGTATGTGGTAAAACAGCACATCAAATCACTGAAGGTCACCAGGAAGGATACCCGTGTGTGTTTTGTCACTGCACTTTAGGGTGTGTCGGAGATGCCAAGCCTGCTGCAGTCTTTCTTGCGATGTTTTTGTGCAAATTTTCATGCTACAAATTACATTTGTGCATAAGCTGGAATTTTTTAAAGCAGCTTCGATCAGGGGAACCTGCTCTGCTCATACAGGGTACCTGCTGCAGAAGAGACTGAAGGAACAGACCTTCCTTCAGTAATGTACTGCTGACAGGTTTGTCTGTTTGCTTTGCTACTACATGGAAATACCTGCATTTTTTGCAGAAAATCTCCATGAACTGGACACTGTGGTTTCATTCATATAGAACCTGACTTCTAGTAGAGCGATTGCCTCTCTCTTCTTCTTCTCTGCGAGCACTGGCACCATGGTGGTAGCCAATACTCCACCGGATTTATTCAAAGCTTTGCAACACAAATTCTAATGTGATATTTGCAGAAAGTCACGTGGTCATTTTCAGTGGCCCTTAGCCTTGGTCGGATGGTTTGTTGCTGCTGGTTTGAACAAGCAGTCGACGGCAGCCAGGTGGTGGTGGGGAGTCGTGCCCCACACTGCTCTCACTTGCCTCGGCATCTGCTAGCTGCTGCACATCTACAACAGCCATCTTCTCTTGCTTTTGCAAGGTTGTCGGAAAAGGACGTGATATCAAGATCAGATTTAATATCCCCAACAGAAGACTGAACATGTGACCTGGAGACTGGAGAGCAACCAGTATGTGTAAAGACTGCAGCCCTCAGGGTCTTGATGTAAGAACATAAAATTATTCAAACTGCTGAATTACATCAAAGTATATTCCTATCCATGCAGGTCTTCCATCATTTATTTCCTTCTTTACCTTTTAATAAACCAAACACTGCATTGTCAAGAGTTTTTGCTCACCGAACCATCAGACTTTGGTGGTTAGTGTTGTCTTTGGTGGAAATAAATCCTCCTGAAATCAGATTTCTTGACCGAACTCTGCTATTTACAACTATTTTTTTCTATAAAGTTGGTTTTAAAATAATGAAGTGTGTCCACTACATTATTTTGGAAAGAAATGCTTGTCTTATTTGAACGTGCTACAGAAACTAGTCTTGTCTTCCATTCCTTCATAACCATCTACTAGAATGTGATGCAATAACTAAATGTTTGGTCTCCTTCTACCCACCATGTATTTTAAATAATTGCAACTCTTTTGAAAATGTATGAATTTATTTGTAAAGTGAAATTATTTTTCTTTTTCATCCATAGTAGTATCTTCTTTCTCCACGGAGAGTACAAAGTGGGTGAGAAAGGATACGTGGCTGCGAGGAACCAGCAGTGAGTCCCAGGCTGAGACGTGGAGCAATTTTTATGTCATATTAATAAATGGAGCAAAGCTGGAGATAAAGTCCCTATTAATCCAGATGGACTGTAGAAAGCGCAACTACCAGCAACCTATGTGAGTATAAAGTCATTCAATAATGGCTTCAGCAGCTCCTCATACAAAGGTGTTAAATGCATCTGTGTGTTTCACTATTTTTTGATTGTCCAGACAAAAATAAAACAGACGTAAATAAAGCAAAAAAGTTCAGATGCATGAAACTGGGAAACTAAACAGGACAAACTAAAATGAAAAAAACCTGAAAAACAAAACGAAACTGAATGAAACATGTAAATGTTTTGTTTAATACCCTGAAATAAAGAGTAGATATTAACACCAAGAAAACCAAACAGTGACATAAAGAAAAGAGCAGCATGGCGACGTGAAGTGTTCAACATACCTTGCCTGTAACTGATATTGAATCCTCTCTTTTGAACACTAAAGTCCGAGTTAAAGGACACGTCCATGATGTTTCCACTGGAGTTTAGCGTCAGTCCGTTGGCAGTTATACCGCAGAACGGGACACTGTTGGTTCCTGTGCTCACCACAACCCGGTCATAGATGCAGCCCAGTGCCTCTTCAAGCTCAAAGTCGAGGAAGACTATCTGCACGATAAAGCCGGGGGGCGCCTTGAGCGTCCAGCAGCAGGCCTGGTTTTTCGGGTAATTGCTCGGGTAGCAGGGCGACCAAAAGGAGCCCTCAGGTGCTGTGAGCACACGGATGCAGTCGAGCTGACAGTCCTGTGCTGTGAGACCAGAGCGGGAACACGTCACCTTGGGGGACCCAAGAACCAGGTTGGGATTGGGATGCAGGACAGGAGCCGGCAAAGGAGGCAAAGCGCGAGAGGTAAGAACTTTGGAGGAAGGTGTGAGACGGGCACAGTGCAGGGAACAGTGTTATTAGCCAACAGCGAGTCGCAGCATCAGCTGCAGCTCTGGAAGAGAAAGGTTCAGCTGAACATGCGAGAGATTTATTCAAGACCCATCGCTCAAGCTTTTCACCTCCTCCTATTTTATTCCATCGTAGCAAATTCAGAGCAAGGTTTTTTTTGTAGTGAACAGTTCCATAAATGCTGATGAAAATATGAACTTAACTTGTGTGAAGGGAGATGCTGTAAGTATCTGACCATGAGCTTTACAGATGATCTGAGGGGCTTCGTAAAGATGAGTACAGCTTGACAGAGTTATAAAGGGGTCTGAGTTTAGCAAACTGTCACTCCTGTTCATCCAGGACTGCAGCAACCAGGACAAACACCACAGACAGAGAGAGAGGGAGAGAACAAGAGAGAGGAAGAGAGAGGGAGAGAGAAAGGGGGGGGGGGCGCAAGAGAGATAGGGGAAGAGAGGCAGAGAAAGACAGAGAGAGAGGGAGAGAAGGAGAGAGAAAGAGAGAGAGATGGAGAGAGAGAGAGAAAGGGAGAGAAACCACCATACTGGGCTCTGTGTGTTGTGTAATGTTCTCTACAGACTGGAAGCTGAACACAGGACCATATGTCGTAACGAAACGAAAATAAGAAATTAAAAGAAATTCCCTACAAGAGGCCCTGCAAATTGCCCAGTTGAATTCAAATAAAATCAAGGCCAACTCTACTAATGCTCTTTAACCAAACAAATTTGTACTTTGTTCTTCTCTGCTGACTCACCACTTTTAAACACGATCTGCTGGCATATAAAGATCTACAGTATATAATCTGCTCATTAAACGTCTGAAACATTTTCCATGAAAGTCCAACTGAAAACGACATGACATCATGCCGAGCAGAGGTGCCTTCCCAGACAAATAAAACCTTAGGAACGTCATTTAAAACACACCGCCGCTCTCAATGGACGGTAAGTGGGCCAGGACGGGCTTGCGTGTCCTCGCCTTTCAGTGCAGCGCATCGACCCAACACAGCAGAATAAATCAAAGGCGTCGAATTACGGGCAACAAAGGACGATCGTGTTTTGTTTATCATCAGGTTCCCAGCCAGTCTTGTTCCGCCACAATGCAGGATCACGCAGTTATCAGGTTTCACGATCACCCCTGTGTGGTGCAGAAGGTAGCAGACAAACCTTTGTATAAAACTGTTTCCCTGTGTTTTTAATAATGTCTCTCATATATGTTACCGTGTAGCATTTGTTCTGTGACTAGTGACAATGAAGCAGCTTGGAAACATGGGAGCCATTTTGTCCTGCGGCTCACGCGTACAAGTGGTTATCTAATAGCCACCATTGGGGGGACTGTAAGCGTGATGGCTCCCTCTGTGCTTCACACCCTATGCTGCTCAAGGCAACTTTACCTTCTGAGCTCAGAGTCATCATCTCAGAGAGTGAACACAAAATAAGAAATGCACTATAAGAAACCCTCCGAAGAGAGGGGTACACAGATTATGTGCACAGAGCGCTGGTGAAAGCAAACCACAGAACACGAGCAGAACTGAACTGGAGCCACAGAGTCTAGATGTCACAGTCAAATCAGCACATTTATCAACTATGACTTGGTGGGACTGTGACCTGTAGGATTCAGCTGCGCTTTGTCTGCCAGCTATTTCTACAGCTCTGAAAATGCTGCAACTTAAACAAAAATTTACTAAATTGCCCTGTGATATCACACCGTATCGATTCTGTTCGATGAATTAAAACTTTAACTGACTGGAAGAAAGGTGAAAACACCTTGAAAGGTGTTTTTCAGCTGCTCCATGAACCTCGCTTTCAGCATTTGCTGTCTTTTCTGACTCCTATACTATCAGGATGGAGTCATTGACTCTGGTCCATTATTGTTTATTCGTTCAATAAGCTGCTTGCGACTGGGGTAAGTAGCTTTCTCAGTGCTCCTACAGTGGAAGTGGGATTCAAACCTGGGTTTCTCTATCAGAAGGCAAGGCCTGTAACCACTATGCCATCTGCTGCCCTGAAGAGAGACTTAGTTAATCTGTTTCTGGGAAAACTGCTCCTCGTGAATTAACTCTTAAGCAGAACACAGAACTGACGCCTGTCATAAAACACCACCCTCTACTGTATTATGGAATATCGTCCAGTAAGAGCGGTGGGTCCCGTTGGCTCAGGGTGGCACAGGACACGGCTGTTTCTGGTCCAGCCGGAGCTTCGTGTTTGGTTTCCTGCACGTGCTGGAGGGCGAGATGCCGACCTCAAGGGGCAGCTTAAGTGCTGAGCAAACACCACGGAGGAAGTGATTCCCATGCAAAAGCTGCTATGATAACAAGCAGAGACACAAACCCTTGGCTCCATTTCACAGGTTTCACTGCTGGCTTCTGTCAACTGGTTCACAAAGACCGGAAGACATGGGTTACTGTGGTGTTCAGGTCAGGTGAGAGTTCAGATGGGACAAATGTAAAGGCTTGTGTTCATTTTGCTTGAAGAACAGGAAGCTTCCAGATGATGGATTAGCTTCTTTCAGAGGAAGAAATATACAGTTACAATTTCCTTTATGCATTAATTGTTCTTTTCATCTGTTTCTTCATAGAGCGAAAAGCTGTACTTGTGTATCTGCATTAGAGATGTTGTAGATCTGTTTTTTTTTTTCTTTTTTAAACTTTTTTCAGTTAAACATGAACCCTGATATCTGAGTGTAACTGACTGGCTGCTTGAATATCGAGAAGCTTTTTCCATTATTTCTTAGGAGGAAAATTATGATTCCTTCCAAGAAGGACTCTCACAACCTGGAGTGTGTGTGTGTGTGTGTGTGTGTGTGTGTGTGTGTGAGAGAGAGACCCACTCAGGGGAAGTTTCTCAGGACCAACAGTTACTGATAAAGAACGGATGGATGTTTGCTCTCTATCTCCCCCTACTGGTCAGTGTGTTCTGTTTCTCCACTGCTTGGAGACTAAAGGGTGAGGAAACTGGGGTCTGATTTACTGGACTCCCTCTGTTTTTGCCTCAACACAGATGTAGGAATAACTTTTACTTTGCACTTATAAACATATCGACACACAATTGGCTTGTGTGATGTTTAATACTATGATTGTACAACACACAGTAAAAGCATTGCTATGTTCTAGGCTTTTCGGCCAGCCAGTCACCTTTCTGTGGTCCTTGTGTGTATCTGTGTTAGTTGGTCTTTAAACCCTGTGCAGGAACATTATTTGCTTTATGTAATTTACCTGCTGTTTATTTCTACTCTATTTACCATTTATTAAGCTTGTATGTGTGCAATGCTGCCTGTTGCTTTGTGTCTCTTCTCACTTTCACGCCTTCCCTCTAGAAAATTGGATCAGTGATACCAAGTGTCTGCTGCCTTAATGTGGGAGCAGTCAAGATGCCTGTGAAAGTGTCAAACGCGGTCTATGTGGAGCACGGGGCACCGATGCACACGAGTGTCACACAGGCTGTTCTCTGTCACACATCCAGCGCGGCTTGTAAGGCCCTGAAGCACTAAATCGGCCACAGCTCTTCCATCTACAAAAGCTATTATCACCTAACACCACGGAGAAACACTGAGCTGCGCGATGTTCCGGGTCAATCTTCTGCAGCAAAACGATCGCTTCTGTTTATGCACTTAACTGAGACTTTCCTTCAAAGCAACTCACAACGATTGGTCTGTACTCTAAGCAGCTCATAGTTTACATGTTTATATAGGATGAAATTATTTATTGCACCAGTTGAGGGTTAACACCTTGATCAGGGGTGTTTCAGCTGCAGGGAGGCAGATTAACTGCTACACTACCTCCTGCTCACAGGTAACAGCAGCAAATGGCAAATCCATCATATCCTACAGACCTACTGTGAAGCACCTGTGACTGTGCCATAGTGACGTGACCTTACAGACTGCAAAACGGAACATGCAGGTTCATAAATATACCCTGTCAGGTCAGCAGGAACCAGCAGAGAATTATAGCGCAATGTCCTCTTGCTCACTTTTTGCAGACCGTGCACAGATGAGAGTAATGAACGGGGTTTTTTTCATCCGCACGTGAACACGGCAGTCACCGACTGCAGTTCGTTCAGAGTTAAAACTCATCAAATCTGGAACCGGACCCACAGAACTGCACTGCTGCACAGCATCCAAAAAATCACCTTGCCTTCATGTCTGAGATTTACACACAGCACACACACGATGCGGACACGTGTACACACAGCACACGGACACATGGTGCACACACAGGACACATGGCACATGCAGAGCACGTGGTATTCAGTTCAATTCAATTTATTTTCATAGAGCACTTCTTCTCACACAGTCACTCAGAGTGCTGAAAGACACATGGGCACACAGCACGCAGACACACACACGGACACACAGTATACATAGCGCACACAGCACACACACAACACAGGGGCACAACCAATATTAGGCGGGAACTTCTGAGGCCATTTGTTGGCGAGAATGAAAGCATCAGCTGCTGTGGATCAGCAAGCGGAGTGTCAGAGAAACATGTCCCTACAGACCCTTCATGCTGTGGTCCCTCTGACACCTGTTCACTTGTGCCCCTGTGCCTGGTCTCCCAGCTCACCCAGTTTATCCCAGTTATGATAATGGCTTATTTGTTAAGTGAACCAAAGTGTCTTTATTACAGAGACAAGGGATTCCACCAGAGTATAATCAAAATGCCAAAGGGCCGCATTCATCGCCTGTAATAATGGCCGTAATGAGGCCTAAAAGAAGAGCTTTCAAAAATGAAGGACCGTGATGTGAAGGTCCTCCAGCAGAGGTTATAGCAGCGTGATGACTGAGAACGTTACAAGGTAAGAAGGGCTCCTTTGAGAAGCAGGTGGCAGTGGGCTGGATGGGGACCGGAATGTGGGATGTGAAGCGCTACCCTTTTAATCCCCCTGGTGTTGTCATGACTGTGACATCAGTGGATGCACTGATACCCAAGCTAGTGTGCCCCCCCTTCCCAGAGGTCCAGTTCTCAGGTGTCATCAGCCTTGCTTGCGTCTTCTACGTTGCCCAAGAGGCCAAGAGGTTTAAGAGCTCTTCTACAACCGCACGCTCGACCGCGCAGCACAATATGCCGATCTTCCTCACACACCGGCCCACTGATCCGACGATGTTTACTTTCCATTGTGTGGTAAACTCGTGTTAAACTGCAATATATTACAAATGATTAACAGGCTTCCAAAAAATCCCTTAGGGATGAGATCTCACTGTGGTTTTTGAGCACAAACAAGCAAAGCAACAATTAGTGACAATGGGAAGGGGATCCGCTTCCTACCGAGGCCCAAAAATGCATGTTATGTGAGCATCAGACCATTGCTCTGAATTGAATCTCCCTGCTGCCTCCATCCCATCACATACATTCTTATATTTACTTACCGGCTGCAAGCTCTGTAACGTATTTAACAGGTGAGATTTAAACAACACGACCTTGTTTTGTTTCTTTGCACTACTTCTGCCAAACATTTTTATCATCATTCACAGACGGTGAAAAATGTCTTATTGTTTCTACAGGGGCCATGGGAAGGATCCTTAGTGGAGCATAAACTATATACAAATAATCGGAGTCAAAGATGGGCCAGAGGCATTCTTCTGTTTAAGCAGCCCACAAAAAAGGTGTTTTTTAATCAGCTCCCTGAAATGAGCTGGTTATGAAATAGAACAGCCTGTCATCACTAGTAAAATCAAAACTGTTTGTTTTAGGCTTTGACGTCTGTGGTAAGGAATATAAATATTTCTAGTGTCATTCATCATTTCTGCGTACAGGGGCTTTTCCAGTCAGGTTGAAGAACGTGCTTTGCAGAGCATCCGCTTGGCAGCGCCGTCTCGGGCAACAGAGGAACCTCTATATTCCCAGCCTTTACAGAAACATTGTGTTTGGTAGAGCGCTAGTGAGACGAGGGAGCGGCCCGAGTGCCGGTTTCCATCAGGACTATAGATTTCTACTTTATAATAAGAGCGCTCAGTAAAACTGCGCAAACAAAGTGTTAGTTTGTAGTCCTGCTCAGCCATGAGGAAGCGCAGTGAGAACATGCTGGAACACACAAACCAACAGAGGCACAGGCAGCAGAAACGTACAGGGTGTGAAGGAGGCATCATGAGGACAAGGGCAGTTGCATGGGAAACAATATTATTAACGTCCCTTTACACAGATGTGTCATTTACACAAATGGGTGGAAAAGTGTGTAACTTTCCGTTAATCGCTCCGAATGTTATTGGGGCAAAAATAAGGCACACTCACCTGAGTAGTGTATATGAACCAACAGCAAGACCAACGAGAGAATATTCTGGAACTTCCATCTCCATCTACTGCCGCTGATATGAAACATTCTGCAAACTGTAAATGCAACAAAAATAAATGAATATCGGACCTCCGCTGGGAGACAGACTTTTACAAGACAGATCCTTCACTAACAGCACGTTGCTTATAATTCCCACTCAGAAAGGCAGGACAATAACTTTATTCATTCTGATCCATCTGTAATTTGGGAACACATTGAAAGTTTAAATTTTTGAATGTGTGACATGGAAATTTTTTTCACCAACTTAGAGAAACCGCAGCAATGAAGAGACGAATGCACCCTGGACATAGCCTTGTTATATAAAGAGGAATTATTCTCTCGCGTCGGTTATAATCGCTTCCAGAGAGCAGCAGTGCAACAGCTGGATGGTGACAAGTAACTTACACAACATTTCATAATGAGGTGAAAGGTTTTCTATCTGTCTCAAAGTCATCACGGGGAAAACTGATCAAAAACAAATATTAGCCGACAACACAGGCATCAGAGGACTTGCTAACTGTCACGAGGGGTTGGGACCGTCGGGGGTGAAGCGCGGCCTGCTGAGTTCACCTGGAGAACCTCTTGGGAAAGCATGGCATCACAGTAAAAGCGGCGAAAGAATAAATGTACGAAGCGTTCAGGGTGCGGAGATCATGACAGAGCTGCAGGCAGCGAAGGGTGATGATGCTCAACAGATGAGCCTCTCTATAGGGGGTCTTGTGGGACCCACCGGGAGCAGAGGAGGTTCGGTTATTCGGCTGTGTAGAGAGACACGGAATGAACACCCAGAAGTGGGCCGGAGAAAAATGGAGGGAAACAAGCCAAGTGTGAATTTCTAGTTAAGCTGTGGAGTTCAGCAAAAACCACACAAGTCAACAAAACGCACTCAGAACTTCACACATAAACACACAGCTTTCCAGCACCATCCTGACAAATGGCACAATTCTCCTGGTGTCACTGAAGCTGGAACTGTGCCTGAGCTGAAGCTGGAAGATGGAAGTGAGCAAGCAGATACCCAAACAGGTGTGAAATCTGTGGATTTTGCGACGAGACACCTGAACAGGTGTGGGTAAAATGCACGTCAGGTTGAATAAAACATCACTGCAGCATGAGACACACAGGCGCCTTTCTTCACCCTGTTCAGGGAATCATGGCACTTGATACAGCTTCCATTTCACTAAGCTCCCTTACAGCCACGGCGAAATGGACCAGATGAGCTGCTGGCCGACACTCCCCGCTCTCTGCCACCGGAGAACCAGGCAGCAGCTCTGCGCTCAGATGACTCTGCCTGGCTTTCGTCCTCTTTCAACAGTGCTGGCTTCAGTGTTTGCTCCCTCGATGGATTGGAACAGCCACGGTGCCCCCGACGGCACAGCGGCCTCCAAATAAAGTCCGTGTGAGGAAAGTTTCCAGTTCCCACCTCGTGTTTCTCCGTGGGAGTGAAAACATGAAGGACTCATCCAAGCATAATCATCAGATGCCTAATTGGGAGAGGCTGCTGGTTCATACCTCAAACCTCTTGGGGTCAGTTTTTGCTGAAAAACTCGAGCCCGACTGTTGACGCCTGAACAGGGTCACGGGCATTAAACCACGTTTGCAGGAAAACTTCAAACGGTGTTTTGTGCTCTGGGCTACATTGTCGTTTAGATGTCGCACCGAGACCTCTCTGCAGTGCAGGTGCTCCCAGTCGTCTGTTACTCATGAACCAAAGTCCAGTGGAGGAGCTAAAACAGATAAGATGATGAGTATCTCAACTGAGCAGCAACTTCCCTGCCCACAGGAGGATCTCCGGCAGCTGCCGGTGCAGCAGGCTTATGAGGGCAACCACACAAAACCTACGTCCTTAGTGTCGTATTTCAGTTAGCCGCTGGCTCTATTTTTGTCTTCACCATTCATCAAGCGATTTAGGGAGATGAAGAAGATTGATGCCCCCCTCCCTCCCGGGCAGTCCGTGGCTTCTACGCACCGAAGGCCAGGTTACAGCTTGTGTGACGTTAATTGATGGAAAAACGACACGCATCCAGCAGTTTCTGCTCTCAAGTGACCTTCAGTCGGTTGCCGCTCCATCACATGTTGCCACATGTCCTACTGCTATTTCCGCAAAGAGCCTGGTAACTTCTGCTTAAGGACTGAAAAATGACTTCATACTTATTTTTACTGCCTATTATTATTATTATTGTTGTTGTTGTTTTTAATCAACTCCCACATTTAATGGACAAACGGAAAAAACAAAGGAGTTTGTCAGGCTGTGCGCCAGTAAATCTGGCACATAATAGATGGTTCTACTGGCATTTCATGCTCACAGAGCTGGATTGTCCAACAGGCCGAGCTTCACATCAAATATATGCAGGCAGAGTCATTACACAACAACCGAGCGGGACTGAGACCATCTTGTCCCTCCTCGATATGTAAATACTGATGCATAACAAGTCCCGGGGGGGGGGGGATGGGGGGGTCAGCTTTGTCGTTGGAGACAACGGAGCTGCATAAAGGGGCCGATTCATCCGACGACAAACGGATTGAGTCCCATCTTGCCTAGGATGCGAGAGCACAACCCAATGAGGAGGTCAGAGCAAGAAGTTATTGTGTCCCCTAAAATACGCGACGCAGAAAAGTCACCCCCCAGAGGGACGCCGCTGCTGTCTGCGGGGGGCCACTCGTGGCCAATTCCCGACAAACATCATATTTCTGTGCGGTTTTCGGACCAGAACATTAATTTCTACTTTTCACCGAGATTTGAATCGCGCTTCCCTCAACTCTGTGTGTTTATTCCAAGTTGAGGGATAAAAAGCGAAACGCAAACAGCACCTCACGCCGGTACAGAAGGACGACGGGCAATACAGCATATGCGGGCAGCTGGAACATCTGCCAGCAAAATGGACCAAAATCGTCCGCGGTTCCATTATTATAAGCGGATCACACATTATTCTGCCCACTTGGTGCTAAACTCACAGCCGCAAGTGTGGATTCAGCTGTGGAACTAAAGCTGAAGTGTAGCGCAGTGTTCTGGAACCGCCGGTGTTCTAAACAACTAAATTCAATGAAATACAACAGTTCTGGTGGAGAAAACGAACGGCTTCGCCGGCTACCCACAGCGGCAAACCCACTTTCTGACCGAATGTTTATGATCGATCTAAAACCTTCACGTATGTGACACGCGGCTGGTTTCGCGCCCCTCGCGTTACGAGGAGCAGCTCGGGATCGTTTGACGCTCAAATGTCACCCGTTGCGCTACAACAGGATCGTATATTTGAGCCACAGATCGCTGGCTTTCCAGACCCAACACACAAGCGACACTTCGACGTGCCCGTCTTCTCAGCGCAACTGCGTCCCTTCGGGGTCTGGAACCAATAGCCATCTGGCCAAAATGCCGAAATCCACTTCTGAGTTGCTGGATTACGTGTGAATCCGCAGCATCTTACTGTGTCAATAAAGGCTCCACTAAACCAGGATTTTGGATCAATCGACAAAGAACCGTCGGAGCCAGAAATACATTTCCCGCTTTTGGTTCCTTCATCGTAAAGCGGGGCAAAAATAAAGCGGCCTCTAATAATTGTTAAATTGATAAATGGTTATTTAAAATTAAGTCACAGACGTACACACACCAAACGCATCATACATACATTACACACATTCTAACGGCATACATGGCACAATGTGGGATTAAAGGGAAAAAAGAGAAATATAAAAGGGACAGAGCGTTTGTGCCACACACACACACACAGAGAACAGATTTACTCTTCGGGACTTTTTACAGTCCTGGGGACGAGAGGAGACTTCAGAGGCGGCACAGAAGACGGACAAGGGGCTGTAAGGCAGTGAGCGCTGGAGCGGCAAAAAGCGGCAAAAAGCGAGACAGAGGAACAAGTGAAGCGGGACGCGGACACTGGAAAACTTACTTTCTCGCTTATTGCAGAGGAGCTCGATCGCTCGCAACAAACATTATTTTCTCTCCTCCAGCGGGGACTCCGGGCAGCTGTGCGCACCGCGGGCTCTCGGGGCTCCAGGTACGGCTGTAAGTTCGCGCGGCGCGTGTGCACCAACCCCGCTGTGCGGCCCTCAACCTGTTTGGGATGCTCGGACCCTCGGACGGGGCTGTGGTGGCCCGCGCGGGCTGAAGGGTGTTTCCATGTTGGGGCCCCACCCTAAAATACATCAGCCATTTCCTCAGGGGGGAGGGGGCGCAAAATGACCTAAATGTATTATGGCACAGCAGATTTTTTTTTTTTCAAAATCAAACGGGGTCGGTGTAAAATAACTCAAATAAGGCTCAGACCAAACTGAATCACTACGGTCTCTTCTTATTCACTATTACTATTAGGTTAACCGATATCGGCTGTTATTATCGTTAATAATAATAATAATAATAATAATAATAATAATAGCACATTAGTCATTATTAAACTAATGTCAGATATTATTACATGACAAAGACGGGGGAATCGGGTATTCAAAGGTGGCCACCCTGTGTGTCATTTGCTTTTAGCGTCACCGCGACAGATCTTCCTTCGAGATTAACCCGGACTGGAAGAAACCGATTCCGAAATTTGCATGATACGTTTCATAGTTTAACGGCCGTGCGCAACTAATGCGTTCGTTCGCATCAACTGTCAGTCCCGCAACTAGCACTTCAAATGGGGCGCAAATGGTTGTTTTTCAAGCACAATGTGCAAAAACTGTTCCCCGCGCCAACATTTATCCCCCCCCCCCCACGAAGCTGTTAAGTGAGACAAAGACTATAACGTGTTTACTGCAGTAGAGCGGCGCACATCTGGAAAGATCCGCGCCTTTCGAGGCGCATCTGTCTCGTCGTCTCCCGCTGATGTTCACTCCTCTGTGAACGCGCAGCTGTGCTCACATCCAGCCTGGAGCAGCTCTTTCGTGACTGATAGATGTTTCGGACATTATAAATAGATAAATAAGCGGAGTTTCCGAGCCGGGGGGATGACAGTGATGCTTCCATGTCAGCAGCTCTATTCTTTGGGTTTGACACAATAAAGGCAGATGAAGTCTTGTTTATGTGAAGCTGTGACCTCCTAGAGTGTGTATTTTTACCGTTACTTGGACCACCTATTTTATTATTACACTGCCTGAGCAACATTGGTCTCCAAAACAACCGGGAATACAGGAGCTGTTTGTAAATCCAACGTATTATGATCCAACATCAACACCTTGTTCAAGGGCAACAGAGAGGTTGCAGAATGGGGGTTTGAACTAGGAACATTCAAGGCCACATCCTTAACCTCTGCCCTTCCGGGTTTAAGACGTACATCTTACACTTACTCACAGGGTAGCAAATAGCATGTAAGACAGAACTACCACCTTGCAGGTGAGGGGCACAGGTTCAAATCCCCTTTCCTTCTGTAGTTCACGTGATGAAGGTACTTACCCTGAACTGATACAGTAAGTTTTTCCAGGTATTTAATAGTGCAAATGATGCAATGCTGTTGAATATACAAACACTGTGAACCGGCAATGACAAAGATGTTAGACAAATAAATTAATTTAATGGAAATGGACACAAGGGAATTTGCGCATTCCAGCTGTGTGACTCCACACGTTCACATCGTGCCGTCATCACCTTGGCTGCTATTTCACAGGAACATCTCAGGAAATATGCAATGGACTTTGGGTGGGGGGTGTTTATGTATTCCCATTGAGCTAAAAATGTGGGAAAAAAACTATTTCATCTTTCATTTGCATCAATTTCAAACTTGTGGAACAAAGGGGAAGGAAATGATGATGCTTAAGATGATAATTGAACAGGTGGAGAGATGAGCTCGGTGCCCTTTCTACACGGCTCTAGACAGAACAAAGGAAGTGATGGAAAACCGAAAAATTTTACACCCCAGGACAGTAAATCAAAAACACCAAAACTTCTCTTAATAATTTACTGAAGAGTATTATCACTTTTCCATTTATCTGCTGATTTTCTCCAGTTGTTTCTGATCTTATACAATATTGAATACAAGGATCTTGAAAACTGCAGACTTGAAATAATACAAAATAGATAAGTTGTATGTACTTTTAATAACAGCAAATAAAGAGAAAATGGTCCAATGTGTGTATAACAAATATAATTTTCAAAAAATGTTCCAATGTATCATACATTTATTTATTTTTAAAAACAGGGTAAACTATGTACTGAAATAAAAGTGTATTTGCAAAACTCCACCACAGGAGGTAGTGCTAATCATGGTATTACTATAGTACCTTGACCAAGGGCGTTACAGCAGGACAAGAATCAAACCAACATCCCTCTGGTGAGACAACAACTGCAACCATTACAGTGCCTGCCACCATCATTCCACCAAGTAGGGCAGCACTTAAATGTGTACTTGTAACCAGAAGGATGCAAGTTCAAGTCCTGTTCATCCTGTAGTAACCTTGAGAAAAGAGCTTAACAAAAATCCCCAATATGCCACTCAGGTGGGTCAAATACTTTGTGCAAAAGTGTCAGCTAAGCAAAAAACTACTATAAAGAGGGTCACTGGACAGAAATGTTCTTCAGACTCCAGTGGGGTCAGCATGGCACGTCCCTTCCTGAAAACCCTGTTGGCTGAAGCTTTACGTGGCACCTTTTCCTGCCAAAATGCTTATCAGACATTTGGATGTCAAGCAGGGAAGTGATCTGTGTGCTGATGCAGGCTTCCAGAGAAAACATCTATTGCTCTGACACAGTGAGCCGTGTTCTTAGTGGTGCCAAAGTGTCTCCTGGGAACAAGAGCCTGGAAATGTGAGCATTGCTCCTGTATACAGACAAGCATTTCAATGCACATTCAACAGATTTTTTTTTTTTTTTTATCAGCTCATTGCTGTTACATTGTTGTCCTCTTTTCACCGCCTCTGTAAACCTCCACAACTTGTGTTCTGTTGTTTGTTTAGTACAACGTAACTGGCGAGGAGCGGCACACCTCACCCCCCTCGGCTTGTTGTACCACATTTCGATAAGCGTGTGCCAGTAAATGACATGTGCGGGAGCCCGGGAAGGCAAAATTACAGGATAATGGCGATGAGGAAGGAGGCTACCTGAAGGTTACACTAATAGACCGTGACTAGTTAAACACCGCAAGTGTGTCACTCTCAGCTCAAGCACAGAGCACGCAGTTGGCCCCTGATAAATGAGTTTGTTCAGGCAGTTTGGGGCTCTGGAGCACAGTGTCCCATCTCAGGTTACCCACAGGCCTCGAAGACAGTATATCTATCGGTGCTTTCATAAAGGATATGTCATTCCACTGTGTTCGCTGTCACACTCCTACTGCTCCCTGGTTAACGTGTTACACATCTTCACTGCCATCTTAATTTTACAACAGCAGGGACGTGCACACAGCCCAAGGTGTAAGGTGTTACTGACCATTTTGGTTTTATCTTAGCAGACACTACGGGTTACATTCGGTTGTACTGAAGTCGCACGTTGCGAAACAGTCACGGGTCCAACTGCTGAGCTCATCATAAATGTTGCTTGTCGTTTTTTCCTCCACTGTGTAGAAACATGCACAGTGTGGTGAAATATAGGCCATCCCAGAACAGCGAAACAGCAAATCACAGGAAAAAACACAAATGGGACCAAAAGTTTGTTCCTAATTTGCTTCGCCTGTAACTTTTGACAATAAATCACCATCAACCAAAAGGCTCACAGTACAGAAAACCCTATATTTATACATTTGGGTCTATGAACATCTTGTATATACTATAATTAATAAATAAATAAATAAATAAATAAATAAATAAATACTTTCACATTTTTTATTGCTGAATTTTTACCAACCTTGATCTGGATAAAAATTAAAACGAATATAAAACATGAGAAAACGAATACATACGGTCACCTGCATGCACTGGTTAGTTCACTATTGACTAATAGTGATGCCAATGATCTTCAAGTTGAACACAATCATCAGACTGTGGAGGCAAGTTAAAATTCCACAGTCCCATTCTGTTTGTGTCACTGACATCCATCTGCTGGGTGGCAAAACTTAGCTTGGACTTGCTGTTCTACAAATTTGAGGAAATGAAACACTTGAAACAACCTGGTTAGGTTTGCAGCAGTTGTGAGCTTACCCCAGAATCACTGGGATACAAAACTACACCCCATATGGGACTCCAGTCCATCACAAGCTGACCAGACACACGCACTATGGGCAGTTTAGAGTGACCAAGTAACCTGAGACACACATTCAGACTGTGGGAGGAAACCCACACAGACAGAAGAACATGTAAACTCCACACAGACTGAGCCAGGTTTTGAACCCATAGCTGAACAGCCTGGTTGCTGTAAGGTAGCAGCGCTAATCTCTGCGTCACTGTGCCACCTGTAAGTGGGGGGGGGGGGGGGAAAGGTAATTTTTAACTTTACAAATTTGGGTCTCAACTATTCGCAACACAAAAATCCAGTTTACTTGTACTGCATTTCACTGGCTGCGATCAGGGAACGATTTTACCTCCATTTTAGCCGCGGCTCCTGAAGTATGAGAGGTTCAAATTGACAATGTGTTTTCAAGGTCTGGTCTGTGGTATTCTCAAGGAAACCAGAGCATGAGGTGAACAGAGTTGCACTCATAACAGAACCCAGTAAGCTGGTGTCCTCTCCCGTGACTTGAGCAAACTGCCAGTCAGAAAACACATTTCATAGTTGAAGACAAAGACTCACTAGGGTTGTACAGTGGGGGGCTCATTGACGCTCACTGTCCTCAGTGAGGTTTCTTCCCAGAACGCTGTTTTCTCAACACTTGTTTTCCAAGCATCAATTTACTTTATTAGTGTAAAAACAGAAACCAGTTTTTTAACATTTTATTAATCTATCATTGTCCTGTGTATATCAAAGCTGACACGACTGTATAAAAGGAGTTTAAAAGCTTAAATATTTCCTTAAATTGTTGTTAACATAGGCAAACATTAGCAAAATGGTAAATGCAAACATTTCTTTTACCTTTTTAACTTTTAAACTCACAGTACATGCTTTGACACAGTAATTCAAAGGACAGAATTCCTCAGCCACTAAGAAAAAACGCTAAAAGAAAATGAATACAAGTGGATTAGAACCCTACTTCTGCCAAACTTTGTCTTAAATATTAACTTTAGCATTTCTAAAGTAAGAAAATGAAAGTTTTGAATCTTAAGTGCTAACTAAATAACCAAAGTCCTGGGCTGTTTACAAAACGCACATGCAAGAAGAGGTATATATGAAGATGTTTTGCAGAAAGGAAGCTATTTGACAAGACTACACTTTATTTCCTCCTATTTTCTTGCTCGCTAGTAGTTGACTTTGACAGACAGGATCCCACTTGGAGACACAGATGCCATTGTTGTTTACAGTGATTATGATGAGCTTCGACGAATCGCTTCCTTCTGACACAGCCAGAGCTGAAGCAATGAGCCTCTTTAGTTCCTAGGGGCAGATAAATGAGGGAGCAGCACGTGGGGACAAAGGCCTCATTCTTTGCCAGTGGTCAGCAACTTGAGTGCCTTCTGCAGATTCTGCACAGCAGTGGTGACATCCTCATACTGGAGAGCGCTGCCTGCGTACTTGCAGTATTTCTGGGCCCGGGTGAAGTCTTCTGGAGTGAGACGGACATCACCTGCAGGGATGAGTCAGTGCCAATCAAACAAGCGGAAGGAGCAGAGGGATCAAAGCAGCACTTGACTGAACAGACTTCGTCACTGTGGGGGGTCATTCTGTCCCCAGGCTGTATCCGTGTGCTAGCGAAATGCAGTTCGCTCAGAGTGCTTCACACCATGTCTCGCCCCATCTTGTCGCAGTCCTCGACACAGAGGGACGGACTGTGTAATTCCACTCAGACTGAATGGTCAACATCCTGGTTCATCACGCTGTCCCACAGTGTTAGGATGACTCCAAATTGGCTCTCAATTTGGAAAAACACCCCAATCTTACAAAAATAAAGTTTCTTTTTTATAAATATACATAATTATGAAAAATGCATTATTGTACAAATAATGCAAAGACTAAAGTTCTAGCTCTATTTGGAAAAAATTGTGAGATCAATGGGAAAAAAAAAAATCAATTTTAGGGGCAGGAGGTGGTGTAGCAGTTAAAGCTTCACAAACTCAAAGGATGCAGGTTCAAATCCCGCTGTTGTACTCTTAGTCCAAGGTAACTAGCACCATAAACTGGCACAGATGTATAAATGGGTAAACACACACTGTAAGTCATAGGTTTGTAAGGCAGTTCGGGGAAAAGCATCAGCTAAATGAACAAATAATATTAAATGTAACAGTTACAGATTCAGCAAAAGAGGACAGTGGTGCTAGACGTGTAGATGTGTACGTCTGTGGGCCTGACTGTCGGTGGCGTAGCGTGACTCAATAGTCTGACTCCCGGCCGTCTCCGTCATGGCCAGGCAGACTTAAAGCTTCTATAAACTCCACTACAGTTTCATCTGAACATGGCGATTAAACTGACATAGCAACTTCAAAACAGCATAATTTAAAAAGCATAAAACATAAAACGTAGGTTGAAAATTCTAAAATAGCAGCAACAAGAACAACAAGAGCAAAAATGGAAACAAATTAAGCAGTGCGCACTCATGCATCCTGTGGAAGGAGCAGGCTTTGGGTGTCAAGCATGAGATGCGCTAGTGGCCGTCTGCGAAGAGAGGCCCTCCATTTGCTACCAGCCATCGAAATTACAGGCTTGAGCTGAGGTTGGGTCACATCTAAACACTTGTGTGAAGCCAAGTCAGATACCCGTAGGCATTAAGGAATTTCATGAGGGATGCTGCCAAAGTCAACCACAGTGGAAACAAAAGGTTTGTTAAACATGTCCAGGATTTTCAGGCTGGCTGTGAAGATCCATGTGACACAGTGTCAGTGTGAAATATTCCTGAAATAGTTAGCTACCATCCAATCCAAAATTCCTGACAATAAATATCCTTTTGGTCTTTGTGGAGTGAAAAATAAAACAGTTCTCAAACAAGAGGGTTAAATTAGTATTCTGCTATTATTGTTGGCCCTGAAGGGACTATTAACAAGGACCAAACAGTCCTGGACTGATTTATATTTTTTATTGTATAACTATACACTAGTATGTATATGAAAGCAGAATATTTTTGCTGATTTTACTAAAACTCTTTGTGTTAAATACTGTGGTGTTGAACTTGTTCCAACTATACTATAAATTAAACTGTAGGTATTTAGTTGTTTTCACCACCCAGTAGAAACACCAAAACAGGAGAAAACCAAGAAAAAACATAAGGGAAGTACAGACACCAACATTTAAATGTTTAAGTAAAAAAAAAAAAAAAATGACTGCTGGGCCAAAAACTTTAAATAAGAAAAACATATTGCATCCAACATACATATTCAACTGTTGTTTTGTCATCTCCATTTCTATCCACAGCTGGTTTTCAATATAATTTTTTATTTTTTATAAAACCAGCTGCCACCATTATTATTTTTCTCCCTTATGCATTGCAGTGGGCTGTGGTTAGTGGCTAGCGCAGGGACTCAACCTTTTTACCTCACCTGAATGTCAGCTTATTGTTCACACCTCCTGTCCTTCTCCAGACTCATGGACCAATAAAGCCCCACTCTGACAAATTTCCTGGGAGGTATATGATATCTCCGGGCTCCTCGTGAGTTTGCAACCACTAGTGTTGAGGACAATTAGCTTCTGCTTGTATATTCACCTCTAAAGGGAATATTTGGCAATACGGCACCAGCGATAGCTACTTAGGTCTTTCATAACTGGTTAACAATGCCATCACTAGGAATTAAGAAAATAACAAATGTCTTTTTAAAAATTTGTCGCAGAGTCTTTTCATATTCTTGTTTACTATTGATTTTTTCCTCTGTTTCAAAGTGAGACTTTTAAAGTAATAAAATGTATAATGACCCTGGTATTATCAATCATCACGGAATTAGAATCGCACGTCGCCATACCACAGATCGCTGTACCAAACTCACTGCCCCACAAGTTGCGCAGCTGCGGCAGCCTGAAACTGTGATTATTTGCATTTCGTCTGAGGTCATGCCCCCCCCCCCCCCCCCCCCCCCCCCCCCCCCCCCCCCCCCCCCCCCCCCCCCCCCCCCCCCCCCCCCCCCCCNCCCCCCCCCCCCCCCGTGCCGGAGCCGCGGAGCCGAGAGTCCGTTTCCCATGAGGCTATGCCAGCGTGGTGGCTAGCAGCTGTTCACGAGCTAAACGTGAGGTTTTTCACTGCGGGTTCTTTTCCTGCCGCTGATGTTGGGGTAGGTGGGTATCTGTGATCCAGGGGTGCAGAGGTGAGTGCCAGCACTACCGCGGGTTACCTACTCTGCTGGCTGGTGTTCAGCAGTGATGGGTCGACTGTGGGGATCGTCCGAGGTACGGGAACAGGCTTGACAGGCTCCCCTGTGAGGACAAAGAGGGAACGGAGAACATATCATTTTCCGCCATGTATTCCTTTCTCAGAAAAACATGTTGCCGTGCAGCCAGAGCCTCCGACGGCCACGGTTGAGGGAGAACCCGAGAATGAAACCGTTGCTTCTTCTCACTGAAAAATGGTATATGGTCACCATCTGCACTGAGAGTTACATGAGTCCACTAGAGGTTTTATTCTTTTCAATAGTTGGAAACATATAAACAACTTCTCGCCTGAAAGGATCTGTAAGAGCACACATTCATACATGTTGTTTGCTTTTCAAGAGTCACGCCCATGTGCTGATTTTCATCTGGTTAAGACATCACTTTCAGGGTCACTGATGGCACATGGCTCATTTGCACATGGTCAGAGACCAAGTGAGCTCATGGGAACCCATAATTCTGTGAGGTAAGATCAGGTTCCACAAATCTTCTCTGATAAAGGTCATTGTTCAGGAGACACTTTACCCCAAAGGAAATGACAAGGTGTATGGACCTGTGTTTGCTCATATTCTGGACACTGGAACCCTTCCATGACTGGAGCCACACCCACCACATATTGCGTCGTGCAGTGTCATGATGAGATTGTGAAAGGGTTCCATGCGAAGTCAAATGGGAGGTAGTAAACCACCTTGTGCTACTTTCTCAGTAAAGTTTACGTAAACTGACCTACAACGGTATGAAACATGAGGGCAAAAATTATTCAAAACTCTCAAAAAAAGACTCGCCAAGAAAAAAAGAATGACCCCGTTTCTTATACTTCTAAGGGTAAAAGAATGTCGGCATTGTTTTACATTTTCCTCCTGTATCAATTTCTTTTATTTACACTGGAGTCCTGGGAAAAGAGACATGCAGAAATGCAATATAACAATGCAGGTTGGCCCCGACTTACAACAGGGTTCCATTGCAACGACCTCATCGTAAGTGGATTTCATCATAAGTCAGAAATCCCCATCTATTGTATGATATAAACCATAAGCATACACTGTACAAAAGTGTACGTAAAGTGGGTCATAGACCATTATACTGAATATTTCAGACTGTGTTTGAATTTTTGATACCCTAGTATGTGTATTTCCTTATTGATTTAAAACTTAAAATTAAAGTACCATCGGCTAATATTGTTCTCATATACCTGCCCTGTGTGTGTGAGACACACAGGAAAAACACAGTAAAGGCAGTATGTAGCACAGTGATTAGTGCTGTAGTGTCCTTGTTTGAAGTTCTTACTTCGGATTGCTAATAGTAAAAATTACCCAGCTATATAAACAGGTACAGTTATTTAACTGTAAATAGCTTAGTGTACAAACCTAAGAAAAACTTTAGAAAGATAGATAAATGTCAAATTTCAATTGCATCAGCCTGATTATGCAAGAATAAAAGCAACACTTTCTCTTTTCCCTCTACACCTATTCTTTAGTATTACAGTAATACTTAAGTTCTTTATTCAATACATACTATGCTTCCATAGTAAAAGGATCTAAACAAATAAAAACTGCCTCCAGTCCACCTGCCCACTGCCTTGGATATCCCAGCCCATGTCTTGTGTGATGCCGTACCTGTTGGGGGTGGGATCTCTGCTGGGGTATTGGCGGGTGCGTGGGCGCCAGGCGGGATCTGGATGTTGTTGAATCCGCTGGTGGGTGGCATGGCCCCTGGGTCTACAGGAGGCACAGAAGGCTGGCTGGGGGGCTGAGAATGAGGATCCAGGGAGGATGCACCACACTCACTGCCAAACTCGTCATCTGGGAGGAGGACAAAATACATGCAGAGAGGCTGTAGAAACATACCAGCCTGATCACACTGCTTTACTGCATTTTGAAACACGCATTCTACTACACCCTTGCCTATTGATCATCTGAGATTTGCGCAAGGAGTAAATCACACGCTACTATGAAAACAATACTTACATCATGAATCTGATTTTTGCAGACAAGGCTATAGAAAAAAAAAATCACGTTGAGCACATTTCCTGATATAACTGCCATTTTCTGCACATTATTTTCTGGATATCAGCATAAAATAAACTGCTTTTGGGCTAATTTTTACTAACCAACCATCATGAATTTCATTTCTCATTTTTGTCAAGCTGGTTATTTGTCAAGCTGACTATAACTAGTATGGAAGTTAATTTGTATAGAAATCTGTATACAAATTAACTGCCATCTTTCAAAGGCCCTTATGTGGATTCAAAGTACAGGTAAATCCCGGAATATGCAGCTCTGGTGTACACAATTTTGCTATAATGTGGCTTAGCTTTTAATACCAGCTCCCATTTTGTCACCATAGAAGCCTCACTATAATGCAGAGCCATAATGCTTCACCAGAAATTTATCTACAAGAAAGCAAGAAATGCCAAGAATTACAGGAGCAGCTTGTTCCTGTACCGCGCCGCCTCATGATGTAATACTGTGGAGTACAGCAGCCTGCAAAAGACAGGCTTTCTTCATGTCCTTAAGTTTCATGTCTCATGTTTGTTTTGTTTCGATGTGTTTGTGTAGTGTCTCCACTTTAAATACAGCGCAATCCAGCAAAACGTGGCATAAAACAGAAAAGCCTGTGTAAAAAAAGAATAAGAAGGTAACAAGGCTTGAAAAGATCCCTTGCATGTGCTGCACAGCACACTGCTACATGTCCTGCAACGTGTTTTACCGTGTTTTAATGAGATCTATGAAAGCTGGTTTGCGGTTTTCAGACGTTTTGGGAACTAATTATTATTTTTCTCCATTTAAAACAACGTCAAACAGGATCCCAGTATAGGCAATTTTGATTTGTGCAGCGTTTACAGGAACAACTTAAGTGCATAAAATGGGTTTGCCTGTTCTGTTAAGCGCACATTTTACACATAAAAAACTGACAGTGCAGTCAAACGTTACACCTGAGATTAATTTCTGCCATAAAAATTAACCATATACAGTTACAATGCCAACTATAATGAAAGTGCTGTATTGAAGTGCCGTATATTCTACACGATTCTAGTTTCATATGAATACAGCAGAATACCATCATATTATGGCGAGGACAGCAGGTGGTGTATTGGGCAGAGCAGATGCTTTGCAAATCGAAGGACTCAGGTTTGAATTCTTGAGTGTCATACCCTGTATCTTACCCTGAACTCATACCAGGAAACTACCCAGGTGTGTCACTGGCTATATCATTGTAAGCAGCTTACAATACAAACCTAAATTTATACGGTGTCTCTGAAAAAGCATCACATAATAGAATAAATAATGTTAACAACAATATAATTCTAATCAAATATTTCCTTATATTTTATAAAGACTGCAAGCTTTCAGGAGACCTTAACTGCCTCAATAGATAAGGCACAATCACTACACATCTATTTATAAAACACAGTTTAGTTACATGATAGATCCACAAAGCAAGAGTGAGAGGATTTCATAAAAAAGACCGACATTTTCAGCTCAAATGTAGTAAATACAGTGTTGGACTTCACTAACATAAACCTGTAGAAACTTGACCAGTCAGCGCATGTTGATCAAAACCCACGAAAATACCTTAAAAATGTAAAAGCTTTAAAGCAAATACATTTCTCAGTTATGTTCAGAATGTTTATTTTCCATACATTAGAATCCTGCAGCACCTGGTTCTTTATTTTGAAAAGGGGTGAAGCTGTCATCAAATCCCATAACTGGAAGAAAAACAAAAATGCTGGAATAAATAACACCTACAGGAAAGATGTGTTTTTTATTCCTTGCCAATTTCCTATTAATTTCAGTTTCGCACCAAAGTCAACATTTTTGTTTATTCTTATTGTTCATTCTGATCTCTGCATGAACAAAGTCCGTTTTTAGAGGGAAAACACCAAGTGCATGATAAAATCTGTCCCAAATAAAACCCAGATTTTTCAGGGAACAAAGACAATAGAGATAAAACCAAATGTGTAGGAAACTGTAAACTCTAAGTCCAAGATAAACATCAACATCAGACCCCTGACCTCAAAAACCATTTTTTAAAACTCATTCCGATTGTCCACTTTATTAAGCACACTTAAGACCATCTGATCTGACCTGCTTCTCCACACTTGTCTAATGGACTTTTCACTCTGAAACACTGCTGCAGTTAAAACGAACACTAACTAGTAACACAGACCTGGCTTCACATGTGGATGGGAACAAATTCCAGATTTTATAAACTGTTCAGCTTATGAACAATAACAAGTGTTTATTGTCATGTAGACCTTTTGACTGCAAACCCCTCCAGGAATGTGGAAAAAACCAGAGCTGTGCCAAAATCATCGGTGGAGTTTCCCGCCTGGACAGACTAGAGACAACTGTGGTTCCATCTGTATAAAAACTTGTACATACGGACCAAGGTTTACATGTATAATTATATGTATGTGAGCACCAGACCCACAAACACAGAAAGAAATAGAATGAGAGAAGGGAAATAAATGCTGAGTGTTTTTCTCCTGCTGTCCTCTGTACCTCTGTAAATTAAATACAAACAGACATTTCTGTGCTGCGCGAATGAGCCGACAGGTGGGATGGATACGCCACACACACATCCTCAATGAGCAGATGAGCTAAAGGGCACCTCTGAAAAGGGCAGTGTTCCTGAGGCACGGGGCAACAGCTCAGCCTACGCTAAAGCCTGGCTCTAGAGATGAAGCTCTAGGAAAACATTAACTGAGCTACTTGTGACTGGTTCTCCTGCATTCAAACAGACCCCCACCATCAGCAATTCCTTTCCTATTGCTCATCATCATCTCCTCAAAAGAAGAAAAACAGAGCAAATGTGTATGATGGATAACAACTTTTTTGTGGTTTCCAACAAAATGCAGTTTATCTAATGCTTGAAGGAGGTACTTCACAGAAGGTTGATTTGCTAAAAAATGTATGCAAATAATCATAATAAACACATACAAAGGTGGGGTATAAAATTAACTGCTGTTAAACACCATAAGAACAAAGCTGAAGCTATAGCATTACAATGAAACAACGGATCAAGGTATATAAACTGTGGTGACACAGTAAAAACTGCTGCACTGTATAAACAGGTAAATCACTGTAACTTTCACAAGTATCACCTTACGTGGCCTCGAAATAAGCAACATCTAACTGAAAAAAATTATTACAGGTTTCCCTTGACTTTGAGGGAGTCGCACTTGTGATGGCCAAAAATAAATTAAATGAATGAATGGAACAATAAGTAAAAAATTGATTAAAATCATCAACAAAATAATTATTAATGATTTTCAGAGTTAATTTGCCACGACTTCCGTTTATTGTGCATCTTACAGAACAAAACTAAATTCACAGTGAAAACCCCGTGCATGTGACCCTATCAGGTCTACCAACACAACAGTCACTAACCCTAACAGATCACGAGATTTATGATCTAGCCACTGGTCCCTAATAAAGTCATAAGTCAAGGACAATCTGTATCATTTATGGTAGAACTATATATTTTCCCACCATAAACTACTGTTTCTTGTATAAATTTTGGCAGTATTATCACTATAATAAAGACAGAGCTAAACAAAGTTAGAAAAACAGGCTAATATACCATGCAATGAGCACTAAAGAGGTTTATCTGCTGATGATAAGGATCCACAGTCAGAGATGTCTGTGCTCCAAGACATTGCACAACAATGGACACAGCAGTTTCAGGATGAGGGGCAAACAGATTGCAAATCATAAAGAGCATATTTTCAAAATCTGGTACAATGAGGTTGCAGAAAATTATTCTTTAATGGGAGCAATTCATTTAAAGCGCACGATGAGCTTTTAAATTGACAGAATCAGCACGAGTCTTGAAACCTCTGTATATAGTCTTTTCTAATGCAGTTTTACACCAACAACGAGTTCTATATTTTCCATCACATTTTTTCTGTGCTACTTTCTAAAATAAAATAAAATTTTGCGACATGTTTGTGTGAGACAATTTATCATGGCCACTAAATTTCTTAGAAAATGCAGCTGGAGAAGTTGCAAGGATATGCTCTGTAAACCTTACTGTGAACGAAAAACAGAAAAGATAGATGTCTTTCCTTACAACTAAAGATGTTTCAAACAAACAAATAATAATTAAAATACTACTGGACAATGAAGGGAGCATCAGGTTGTATAAACTCTGCACCTAGCAGCTATACTCTGAGCTATGAATTATGCCTTCTCCTAACATCTGGCCAAGATAACTAGTACTGAATCTCTTATTGAACTCAAGGTGCACCTTGAAGACGGCCCTCACACAAAGACGTGGCTTCGGTGGTAGGCAGAGATGGTCCCAGATGCCTTGGCTAAACTGTGTGCAGTAACAACATTGTTATTACTAACCATTTGTGTAAAACAACTTACAATCTTAGATTTGTAGATTAAAGTACTCACAGGGACTGTTTCGATTCAGGGTTAATACCTTTATTTATTTAGAGAGCTACGACAGGAGCAGAGATTCAAATATGGGACCTTCAGCTTGTGGGATGATGACCACATATACTATCCCACCCGTTGCCCTATTAACACCCCCTTTCTGACTCTAAGACAGTAGGAAGAGGATAGACACAATATCTTGAAATTCCACCGATGTACAAACAACTAGCAGAGAACAAAAAAGAAAAACAGACATCAGTCTGCCACTGTGGCAAAATTCCCTTGGCAAGCTTCCTGTGAAGAGTGGATCTAAGCTTCACATTTTTGGAAGGGGCTCTGGTGATGCACACAAATGTTGATTCATTGAAAAGAGTTTCAACAAAAGGGTAAGATGCAGGAAGGTAAGAAGTTCTCTTGAATCTTCACAAATATTGTCCCAGCTATTGGATGCAAGAAAGACAAATGGAAAGCTGTGTCAACATGTTCTCATCAACTATTTTCCAGTACACAATAAAAAAAACACCAGTTAAGTTGAAATCCTGTGAGATCTTACAAAAAGACCCTGTCATCTTAAGAAGGCAAAGGCCCAGATATCAGCTTTCTCTTGACTATGGGGCACACCAGGGGGAGAAGCCAAACATGATGTCATTGCTTCGAAAAGGAGGCCCAACCTACTCTTAGCAGCGAAAGGAAACTTAAAGATAAATATGTGACAAATGAATGATGTTTAACTAGAGTCAATTAAAAGGCACCATGAGACAGCTTAAAAAACAATGGTCTACCATGTCTAAAGATGGGCTGTGTTTGGGTACAGTCTACACGTGTGCTCAAGGAGACAGTCTGGTGAAAAGAGGCGTGCAATGACTTCATTTCTAGCAGACACGGGTCAGGTCAATCACACCCAGCAGATGTTCAGAAAGGAGCAACAAGCATGAGACATTTGGTCTGCTTCACATCACACTTTTGAGAATGACAAAGTTTAACAACTTTAAAACAAGCTTAAAAAATTTATCAATAGGGTATGCCAGATAAAGGTCGTTAAAGTACGAGAAGAAGCCCTTCAATGGACCAACATTAGTAATGAACCAACAACAAAACAATTTTGCATTAAAACAGTACAATTTTCAAAATAACTAAAATTTTTCTTCTCTCCATGCTAAAGATGTTACCAGTTTAAAGAAGGCTATATATACACTAAACTGATGGACCAGATTCGTGGACCTCCCATCTTCTTCCATATATTCAATTTCAAGAGACAAAGGCAGCATACTGATATTTTCACTAGCTTGGGGTAATTTATGACCTTCTTAACCATACTTTCTAGTCTGCCATCAACCACTAAATGGTTTCACACTGTTAAAAGGGCAGTTTGTCCCACCCAGGAGATCACTGAGATCAAGCAAGAAAAAGGCTCATAAAACAAATATGAGCTATGGCAAAACAAAATTCCGCAAAGTTCCTCTGGTCCCGAATTGAGACCCAAATCCAGGTCCGATAAGGTATTCACAATGCTGTAAACTTTCCTGCTTGCAAGCTGCTCTAACTCTTAAATACAAAAAGGGCATTTTGTTAGAAGGTGTTGCAGTTTGTTTAGGGCTGATATGGTATCAGGCCTCACCATATGTTTCCCCTTCCATTCCAATGGGCCCAGGCTGCGGGGTTTCACCGTTCTTCAGACAGTTGTGGATATAAGTTGCCTTCCATCTGGCATACTTCCTGTGTTGGACATTCTGCAGAGGAAAGGGTGGGGGTGGGTTATAGTGAATGCAAAAAATTAAGATAACAAAGATCACTTAAAACTTAAAGTGCAGCATTGACATAAACGATTCCACGGAATTCTGTTTTTTGAGGTAACATGGCAAAACTGTGACTGGGTTAGAGGAAACAAGTTATCTTTTCATTATCGGTATTGCTCAACTTCCCATTGGAAGACTGGTCATTTCCACAATTTACGCCAATAATGCTTCCACTGACTTCTTGTGTAACCTGAATCGCTGGCTATTGTTATAATAATGTGTTGGCATACATTATGTGAAAATATTTTGTTTAGTTAAGATGAATGGCTATCACGTCTACAGAACCGTCGGATGCCAAAAGCACTGCCATTGTAAGCTTTCTAATTCAAACTTCTTTGTATTTATACAAAATAAATACCTTTAGTAAATATCAAAATATAAAAATCAATGCAAAAATGATCCTGTATAGCCATCTTCCTTAGCGTGTCATTAACCACCACAATACTTGCATCTACTTCAAAAAAGCAAATAGTTTTACACTAGAAATCTCTGAATGCAAAATGTTTGTTGAGTCTTTGGTGCTGACATTCTCATAATGACAGCCGAGCTTGATGCTCACTGTTTTGACATTATAATTCCAATTATTATGGCATAGCATGTCAGTCAGTCACTGTCTTAGCTTTGAAAAACTATTATATCATGTTGATCACTTTTCTAGCACAACACTGCCATTTATAATAGCATGTTCACGTCTCTGAACATAGCAGCGCCAGTTATTACAGAATAGCATAGTGGTCCCTGCCTTGACATAGCAGTGTGACTTTGCTTAGACAATGGAAGCTGAAACACTGAAGCACACTTTTCTTTGTGTTTAATATTTTTTATCCTTTGCTATACTTTTATTTTATTTTAAGAATTTCTCCACTTTTACATATTCTCCCCAATCTACCCTTTGACATTCTCAAGGTTCTCATAATATTTTCCAAAATAAATCTTAAATAAACAAGATGTTTCCATTCTGAGCGTCAACAGCTTAATGTGTCACTATCTGGTCAGTACGGGAGTTAGATAAAGGGAATGTCAATCCGATAGTAAGAAATAAACATGTGACGATCGATGTGAAGTATAAAGCTGAGGGAAACTTCTGCACGCCAGCGGAGGGCCTTTCTTGCTCCACCTCTGAGAAGCTTGTTCTGTGCCAGTAATCTCATCTCCCACAATTCATCAGGCTGTTCTTTAAGAAATGGCAATGCAGTCAGATTGAAGGGTGGCTGTAAGAGCTCATTGTTTGAGTCACTGTTACAGAAAGAAGGCACAGTGTTAAAAAGCGTTCCCCAATAGGCTTTCTGCAGCAGGGAAATGCCTTCCCCTTAGGGAGAAAATGGCTCTCAATGAAACATTGTCCATTTGCTGACACAGGTCAATTCCCTCTGTATAAAAGACATCTGAGTCAACTTGAGACAAATGTAGGCAGTTTGATAACCATACTGATGCAACAGCTTTAGCATACAAACAACAGAGAGCCTTCATCACAAACTGTTTCCAGGATCTGACTTTTCAGAGATTGAAATAACCCTTATAAATTGTAGTATGCAACTGAGTCACACAAAGTGATCACACACAGGTTAACAGGAACTGCATGAGGACATCTGTAGCTTTCTGTGTTCTTGGCCATTTGTTTTATTCAGTGAATTGCAACCTAACTTTTACATTATACTGTCTTTATTATTTCCTGCATGTTAGTACAGGAAAATGTAAGATATATAGGCCATACTGATTGTTCTTGGTGATCTAAATGTAATATGTAGCACAGGTATCCCCCATTTTCCCAATATTTGCTTTAACAAACTGCAAAAATTTGAATTCAAAATTCAGTATTTGAATAGGAATCCCACTATAACAAATTCAAATTTCAAAATGGACCAAGAGGATGAGGGCGAGAGGATGTACAGTGTTAGAAATGTGACAGTATTGTTTTACGAGAGTGGAGCATTATGGGAAATGAATGTAATTCCAGGGAAGTGTCTGTTGCCCATTTTGGTTGTATATTTCAATTGAATAAATTAATGGTTTTTCTGATATGTGTATGATTTAACAGAAAGTGCACAGGTACAAAATTGTTCACAATTAACGTGACCTTCTCAGTAGATCCTTGCTTCGGTTCATTACTCACCCTTGGAAGAACTCAACAAGTCAAAGTGGTAATGACCCCCTGCGCAGTAATAATGACCCTGGAGCTTTTAGTGTGAAACTTCCCTGAGATTTCCAAACACGATTAGAAACAACAATGAAAGGTAACAAGAGTGCACTGAGGTCATATGTCAGCTGTTCTCCATATAGGACTGTGTCATGTGCTGTTTAAAAATGCTGTGTCATTTTCACCATGTTACTCTTGCGAAGAAATCCTTGGAGGGCTGTTATATAGGTGTTTAAGCGTGTTTTAGCGACATTCATTGTAACTAGTTAGGAGTTTTAGAACAGGGTGGGAAGCCATTTTTCCCCCCATTTAAAGTAAAGGAATATGAGCTCTAGCTATCAAAACGTTCAAATACTCAACAGGTTTTCAGGAATGAATTTGACTTGGATGCGAGGGATGGCGGCACAGTGTTTAAAATACAATGTTTGGAAACAATGCGACTTACCTCTTCCGATAACTCGCCAAAAACTGACAGCACATCGTACAAAAGGCTAGCAGTGTAGAACGACTTGATCATGTTCCTATTGGGGGAGGAAAAATGGGTTACACATGACCATTGGAAAAATAAACAAAGACATAAACAAACACAGAAAATAAAATTAGCTGTTCTCTCAGGGAACGTGAAAATAAATGTGAGTGGTGTCACAAATCACTCTCAAAACCCTTCATGGTCACTGGGGATGTTCTTAGAAAATGAACTTGAGCAAAATATTAACTAAATAAGAAACAACTACTCTTCTGTTCAGCAATTTGCACAACCTAATCCAATAAAATCAACTAATAAAATGCACAGCAGATCCTGGTGAGAGTAAAAACATAGGTCTGGACACAGTACTGTGGTTAATTTAGGTGGGTTCCAGTACCGTGAACCGCCGCCTCATCAATTGGGTGCTTGTCAAGACTCTGGTTGACAGAGTGGAAAGTAGGCCACTGCAGCGATGGACATTTCGTAACTCATTTGTTCAATATAAATGTTTAGCTACACACCTAGCGTGATGACATCATATGCCATCAACAGCTTCACAAGCCCTGCTTCTTGTAAATGAAGACTCAGTTTACATCTGTGGGTGAAAAGTGAATGTGCCTTTACCATAAGTCTGGTTAGGCTATATGGAAAGCTTTTCTTTAAAGTTTTTTTTCTGTGTGGTTTTTTGCAGAAAATCTATACCTCATTTTTTGCTGTGTGAATATGTTACAACTAAGAATGTTAAATTTGGTATTTCATTATATATAAATTTGTGTACCTCTTTTTCATACTACTAGTTTGACCTTTTTCTTTTAAATAAAACTTGAGTTGTACATGTAAGGTTTATTTCTTTTTTCAGGTTTATTTCTTCTTTACTATACTATACTTTGTATCGTAAACCAATAGACAGACTTGTCTTTAACAAAGAAGCCCAAACCACAACTTGCTGTGTTCTGCACACAAAGCAGATTCACAATCTGCTGGGATGCTCACTCCTGGGAACGTTGACAACGCGCTTGAACGTTCTCCATTTGTAAATAATCCTTCTCACTGTAGAATGATGACTGGTGACTGAATGTGACTGAATGATAATTTCAATTTTTTCTGGAAGTGGCTGCTTTTGCAGAGATGGTCACGCTTTCCGATCATCAACTAACCAAGTGCATTTGACTAGCAGCACTTGGCTGCTAACTGCCTTCTTAATTCCTAAGGAAATAGTAAGGGTGTACTTATTTTTTCCTACATGGTTTTTGCATTTTGCTCACTTTTTGCTAAATAAATAATGGTGTAGTGAAATCCATTATGTCTTCCTTGATCTGATGTGCCTAACTGTAGCAGCTCATAAGTATCAGAAGACTGTTATTCATGCCCTGCTTTGGGATGGAATTTGAAGAGGCTTACAGATTTTCACGACTGTATATACTATAACACTATCACTTATCCCCGTAACATAACAATGACATATAATCTTCCATATTTCACTTGTGCGGTTCCTGCTCTGTCAAATAACTTTGAATCGCAACTTCATTTACTGGAAAGAAGAACGAGTAAAATATCTTACTTGTGGAACTTCCCTGATCGATCTTCGTTGTCAGCATACAGGAACATTTTTAAGGCATAGTTCTCGATGTGGGCGTTGCCTACCACCTCATGAGAGATGGATTCGTTGTCACTCAACTCCTTTTTCATCTGTAATAAAGGTAGTTCGTGTGAGTCAGGGCTGAACACCAAAATCATTTTTCCAAATTTCTGCATTATTAGTTACGAGCAAGTGGAATCAACAAAACTTTCACAGCAGGGAAATCACTCTGAAACCAACATTTTTAAAATGTTTTCAGTCCCAAACCGCACCGTATAAGGCTCTTCGTCTGCTGGTGCACTTCTGTACCCCTTTTACAAAAAAATATCCGATAAATAATAAATGTGTAACAAACTTGTCACTGATCTCTGACACATAAATCCTACACTTAAAAAAAAAATAAATAAAAAAAATAATCAAAGTGCACAAACACAAAAGCCGATGTTATGCTGACATAAAGACAGTGCTATAACCACGTTATGGGTTGCAATGGCTAACAAAATATTCGGTTCTTGATGGATAAGCAGCAGTTAAAGATCTCTAGATAAAAGCACCACTCCTATGTGTTGGTGAATTTTGTGAATTCCTGAGCTGGCCGCAGAAGGGGGGTACTGCTGGACTGCTGGTGCTAATGGTCTGCAGTAGCGACTGCAGAAACCAGTGCCCAGATCGCTGAAACAGAGCGTGGCTCTGAGTCCTCACGGTCTGCTGGGGAGCGTCAGGTTCCCTTGTAAAAATCAGAAAAGCAAATAATATGGGTTACATTTCGGCAGGTGGACCGCTGTCTCCTGAATGGGGTCTCTGTTCCCACTCTAATGAAACCGCTGCCTAAATGTTACATGCAGCACAGTGTGTCGCTTGTGCCTGGCCAAGCCGGAGGGGAAAAAAGAAAGTGGAGCGAAAAAAGAGCAAAGTGAGTGAACCTTCCACCAAAGGCGAGATGGAAGCCATTCGCCAGCCTCTAAGTGAACCAGAGTGGTCAAGCTCATCACATTGACTGCCCAGTGCTTGATGGTAGCACCTATCGTGGGCTTCCTTTCAGGAAACTGTGTGATCAACTGCATTAGTTATGTTTAAAAAAATAAAGTATCAATCTTCCTATATGTTTCCTGAAACCACTAAATGAATTCTGTTAAAAATACTCTGCTCTTTCATGGCATCCCTTATGTTGGCGTTTCAAAATGGGAGTGAAAAAACGATATTAAAGAGTATTTAATGAAGCCTGTGATGTGTGTATAAAGGCCTTTTGGAAAAAAGCTTATGAAAAGAGAGAGAGCCGAGAGAGGCCCCCCTCTCAGGCATGTGAAGCTCAGTTTCAGATCTCACCTGTTCTTTATACCTTTCACTGTAATTTTTATGGTTTAATGTCTTCTGAGGAAGACATACAGAGCAGTGGTAAGGGTAATATTTTCAGCAGTCACCTCTCACTTGCAAAATAATGCACAGTTTTTTCAATTTATTATGGCTTTATCTCAAGTTTTTTTGCAGGAAGTAACATTTTACAGCTTTTATTGATTTTATTAATTGTGACTCAGGGGTAAAAGTTATTCTGGAGTTGCAAACAAATCTACTGGTCCCAGTTTTTGATGAGCCAGTATTTACAAACCTCACTTTGTAATCTGTTTTAGCCAAAAGTGTCGGCTAAGTGGATCAATAATACCCTGTTATGAGATAACAGGGAAAAAAATTCCACTCCCATGACCATGTTATACAGCTATATTTGTCCAACAAACTGTTAGTCATGCTCCCTGCAAAGTACCCGAGTCGTCGTTTTTCTGATATTAAGACCTGGTTAAAAAAAAAAAAAAAAAAAATTGCTTCTGGGAGCAAAAATAATTTTTAGTACACACTGTCTCACTTAAAATCAGAGGACCTAAACTGTAGCTTTATGACACCCGCAAGTGATCAACCAAATCTTATTAAACTTTGTGACATAGATATGAGTAGTAAAATACAAACCAAATCCTGCTCTTCATTTACAACACAGCCACTAAGTCAGAATTCTCAGCATCACTCTGTTAACTATAGGTGGCAGAGCACTGAACTACAGGACTCCTAAGCTGTGATGTTGTGATGTTAATTCAGTTAAAAACAATTCAATTTATTTTTATAGTGCACTTCTCACACAGTGACTCAGAGCGCTGCCAGCAACTGAGGAAAGGAGAACAAAAAAACTCCCAACCAGGAGGCACAGGACAAAAATAAACCTCTGGGGGTCCAAGTGTCAGCGACTGCCCATCCCTCCTGGGCATTCTACACATGGAAAATAATGCTAGTAGTAACAGCTAACAAAGGTTATACTACTAAGGATAACACTGCATAGGACAGGGAAGCTGAGTCAAGTGATGTGACCCAGCAATCGATGTGTGAGATGCCTTGTCTGTGTGTTCAGAAGGGTACACTGAAGACCAATATTTTACAGTGGTGCTTGAAAGTTTGTGAACCCTTCAGAACTCTCTATATTTCTGCATAAATTTGACCTAAAACTACATCAAATTTTCACACAAGTCCTAAAAGTAGATAAAGAGAACCAAATCAAACAAATGAGTAACAAAAATTAGACATGGGCATTTATTGAGTAAAATGATCCAATAATCCATATCTGTGAGTGGCAAAAGTATGTGAACCTTTGCTTTCAGTATCTGGTGTGACCCCCCTGTGCAGCAATAACTGCAAGTAAAAATTTCCGGTAATTGTTGATCAGTCCTGCACATCGGCTTGGAGGAATATTAGACCATTCCTCCTTACAAAACAGTTTCAACTCTGTTAGGTTGGTGGGTTTCCTCTCATGATCTGCTCGCTTCAGGTCCTTCCACAACATTTCTATTGGATTAAGGTCAGGACTTTGACTTGGGCATTCCAAAACCTTAACTTTGTTCTTCTTTAACCATTCTTTGGTAGAACGACTTGTGTGCTTAGGGTCGTTGCCTTGCTGCATGACCCATGTTCTCTTCAGATTCAGCTCACGAACAGATGTCCTGACATTTTCCTTTAGAATTTTCAGGTGTAATTCAGAATTCATTGTTCCATCAATGACGGCAAGCCATCCTGGCCCAGATGCAACAAAACAGGCCCAAACCACGATACTACCCCCACCACTGTGGTTCACAGATGGTATGAGGTTTTTATGCTGGAATGCAGTGTTTTCCTTTCTCCAAACATAACGCTTCTCATTTAGACCAAAAAGCTCGGTCTCATCTGTCCACAAAACATTGTTCCAATAGCCTTCTGGCTTGTCCAGGTGATCTTTAGCAAACTGCAGACGGGCAGCGATGTTCTTTTTGGAAAGCGGAGGCTTTCTCCTTGCAATCCTGCCATGCACACAATTGTTGTTCAGTGTCCTCCTGATGGTGGACTCGTGAACATTAAGATTAGCTAATGTGCGAAAGGCCTTTAGTTGCTTTGAGGTTACCTTGGGTTCCTTTGTGACCTAGCGGTCGACCACTCCTGGGGGGGGTAATAATGGTCCTGAATTTCCTCCATTTGTACACAACCTGTCTGACTGTGGATTGGTGGAGTCCAAACTCTGTAGAGATGGATTTGTAACCTTTTCCAGCCTGATGTGCACCAACAACTCTTCTTCCGAGGTCCTCAGAAATCTCCTTTGTTTGTGCCATGATACACTTCCACAAACGTGGAAAAAGCTGTTTTTTAAGGTGGAATGGTCTAAAATTCCTCCAAGCCGATGTGCAGGACTGATCAACAATTACCGGAAATTTTTAGTTGCAGTTATTGCTGCACAAGGGGGGGTCACACCAGGTACTGAAAGCAAAGGTTCACATACTTTTGCCACTCACAGATATGTGTTATTGGATCATTTTCCTCAATAAATAAATGCCCATGTCTAATTTTTTTTACTCCTTTGTTTAATTTGGTTCTCTTTATCTACTTTTAAGACTTGTGTGAAAATCTGATGTAGTTTTAGGTCAAATTTATGCAGAAATAGAAAGTTCAGAAGGGTTCACAAACGTTCAAGCACCACTGTAAATAAATGTGATACATTCTGTATAGCACCCAAGGTTTCTTCACATTTCACCTACTAGAATGACCTCTACGTCTTGAAAATTCCACTCACAATTTGTCTTCTACTTATTTCTGGGGCACTACAATTGCCTTCCAGACCATTTCGATCATTTTGCTGTGACTCTCTCACCAGATCACCTGTCTGAAAACTGGATTGTGGCAACTACACTGTGTTACCCACTGAGTAAGGTGCCTGAAGACTAGACAATGACTTTTATCTTTGCCTACACCAATTCTGCACAGACAAAATGAACACGTCTTAGTTACAGGCAACTCCTACACAAGCCTATTGTAATACACTACCTCAAATCCTCTGAAGAGGTGTGCAGCCACTGGTACTTGGACTCACAGAGGTTTATTTTCCTCTCATTTCTTTGGGTTAGGAGTTATTTGTTTTCCTCTGTTCAGCTGCCAGTTGGCTCGCTTACATACTGTCCGCAAACCATCACCTTTGTCTCCTCATTCTCTTTAATCACTTCTATAAAAGTACTGTTCAACTGTGGTTATAAAAAATTGAATATGCAGGCAAGCAGTGATTTATACATTTTTGGATTAAGCGATTTCAGAATAACACACCCTTTATAAGTGTTTCAAAAATACACATATTTATCAAAATTATTTGAACCCAAACAGAAGCAACAGTGGAAACATAATGCCACTGTCCTCAGTCAGTGTGCCTCGCATGATCTGTGCTGTGTCAAAGTGTCATCCAAGTGTCCAAGCAAAGGTGTGAGTGGTACAAGTGTCATAGAAAGGCCATTTCATCAGAGCAAAAGTGTCAGTGCTGTATGATTGTGGAGAATTGACAGCTTTTATAAACAAAGTCTTGAGTATGAGTGAGAGCAAAATGTGTACAATTCCTGAGAATTATGTAAAGGCAATAAGTTTTAGTTTGTGTTCCTTTCAATGCTGAACACTCTTCATATGCACGAGAAGCCCTCTTGGAAATGATGGAGAAAACGTTGACTATGTGGAAATGTAATAATAATGAAGTTATACTTTTTTTTGTATTTTCTTCCTGTTTTCCATTGAAAGCTAATATTTGGGGTAAATTAGGTGTGTATGGGGTTGGTTACATATTACAACTAATCTATGGCATTAGCCTTTATTTCTTATGGGGGGGGGGGGGGGGGGGT
>UFQX01001967.1:741281-761312 GCA_900497675.1 Arapaima gigas
GGGGGGGGGGGGGGGGGGGGGTTCACATTACATTACTCTTCTGGAAGCCAACCCTCACATAAATCATGACTGTAGATGCTAAAAGAAAAGAGCTGACCTATACAAAATTTGGTGCACATTTTCAAGTGCTCTGTTTTACACTGTCATCTACTTGCATGGTAGATTTACTTTTTCACTACAATTATATACACATACAGATTATTTGGATACTTGCACTGAACATTTTTTTTAAGTGTTCCCAAAACAATTAGCGCTCATACTCAAAATAAAATTTACGAATGACTATATATCTTAGTTCTGCCAAGAAGCAGAAAAATACAACTGTTAACTGTCAGTATAATAGTTTACATGACATTAGATTTTACATCCAACTAGTTTTGCAAGCAGCAGCTCATCGGGTAATGATGCTCTTCATTACTGCACAGAAACCCAAAAGAAGAGTCTCATTAAAAAGAGGAGGTGATCTGAACATTAAACTTGCTATTCTGTAAGTGGGCAGACAGAGAAAATGATGTTTTACATAAAAACCTGGAGTTGTACTTTCTTCTGGAAAAGATTAGTCAGTTGAGTTGAAGTGAGCGCTGGCAGCAGGTCTGGTTTCCTCTCGTTTTGTCAGATGTAGAGGCAGAGTTATGGCCAGACCTTACAAAGTCTACTGTTTGGTTTACTGAACTACATACAGTACCATGTTTGCTCTTTTATTTTATTTTTTTTACTGCTTTGGATTGAAACATATGTCATGAATCTAACAGAAAGATGCAACGCTGTTCTTATCTAGACTACAAAATTTCTACAGGTGTAAAACAAACTGGGTCTTTGTGTTACAAATATTTGAATTACAGTTTCAGCAATACTAAAAGTGAACTTTTATTCACTTTTTTACTTCCAAAATTTTATTTGTTGCAGAGCAAACATCGCCTGCTTTTCTATGTCTGGACAGTAAAGAGCACCTAAACAGTCAAGCTGATGTTTAAGAGTCTTACTGATCATTAACAAGACAACAAGCATTTATGTTTGTGGGAGAAGTCAACAAACAGCCTTAAACAGGTACCTGTAAAGAAGATTTTTTTAAATTAAATAAACTAAAAAATGTTTGCATATAGAAAATGTTTATAACACAGGGAACCAGTGAGTTGCACAAAATTCATGGTTTACTTTGACCAAAGGAATCTTCCACCGGGCTATGAAAGTGGCATTTGGCCAAATACTTGTAAACAACCCACAAAATGTTAGTTTAAATTGTGAGCTTAACCATCTTTTAGTTTAAATCGTGAGCTTAACCATCACATCGTCTTCCTTTTTCACTGACACGTTGCCAACGACTAAATGCTCCTTCACCAATTATCAGTCTGTTGGGGTTGAGCTAAAAACATGGGAGACTAGTGTCATCTTTTCTGCTTTGTTTTCACCCTTATAGGGGAAAAAAAAAAAACACATAACTTCAGTAGAGCAATACAATAGTCATGGAAAGCTAAATTGGCTAAACTTTCTACTCCATTGCAAAGATGCACTCTGGATTTCTCCGTGTGTCTTTATATTCTCTCTTATATTTTTAAGAAATTATTGTTCCATAATATTCTCTGCTGAACTTCTTTAAGTGGAAATGGAATGCTTATTTGCAACAAAACAAAACAAAAAAATTCTTACAAGAACAACTTAAAATCAGGTGTATGGTAAATTTAAGTATACTAAATATTTTCCCATGTAATTTTCTGAGTGTTCCCATGGGATGCATGCAGAGCATTTGTTTGGCAGAGTCATCTGCAAATCTTAATGAATCTTGCCACAAACCAGTAAATCCTGGCACATGGTCCTGGTGAATATAAGACTTCCTTAACTGGACTTGCAAAATCCATAAAAATCTCAGCAGTTTTAGACCTGCTATCATTTTCTGCAGGATTATGTTTTCAATTAAAAAACCTCAATAACAGGTTTGGCAATAACAGCAAAGATTTGACTTGTCTTTTATCAGTACTTAATCCTGAAGACCAGGAAACTCAAAGCGTAGTTGGATAAGGGCCACAACAAATTCCACCATGTAAACAGTTGACTAACAAAACGGAGCGCCTCCCTTCGGCTGCAGGTATACAGATCACGGGGGAGTCAACATGTCCCATGTATATACTTTCCTCAACTTACAAACAGGTTCACAACCCACAGCCACGGTAAGTCGTATCATATTCACGACAGGATGATTATTTGGTTCGATAATTTAGATTATTAAGTGTGTTCTTAAATACAGTACCTACGGTATCTTCCTTTCAAACATTTGTTCATGTTTTTGAGGCATTTTGTTTAATGAATGAACTGGTTCAGTACTGAGAAACTACCAAGAACTGAAGCTCACTAAATAATGTACTATAATACTATAAAAAGGGCAAACATTTAATTTCAGTAAAATGTTTCCTTTTTCTCGATCGGCATTAGCTGTTAGAAATAATGAAAATCAACATGAAAACCCACCATTAACTATTAACAAATGCCACTCCCACCTTCAGCATAAGTACATTGTGATTCTTCAAATCTGCATCTAAAAGTCCAGACAGAGGGTATTGCAAATCACTGAAGTAAATTGTTTCATGAGCTGCCTCCACAAGTTAAAATGTTTCACATTTCTCTCCACACTTGTAATAAGACTGCGAAAATTAGACCAATATAAAAATCTATACAAACCCTCAAAGGCTTAAAAATCTACAGCATGGAAACATATAGGAAAGTAGTTAGCAGATATTGGCAAGAATGTTTAACAATTTCATGGTTCAGACTGTAGACAGCCTCTACACTGGTTACTCTACATTGCCCAGTGTGTCTGCTGTCTGTGACTGCGTGTTTTATGATTGCCTCGTGAGGCACTGTCATCCTAGAATAGTCCCAGCTTAACCCTAACCCCTAACCCTGACCAACACGACCCTGCATTTGAGAAGTCATTCCAGTGGTGGCTGAATTAATGAACAAAGCAGAAGCATTTCCATCAAAAAGATTCGCAGACACAAATCCGCTGTCAAGAATTTGCACTTTACTGCTACATGATATTATCCATCACCTCAAACTCATATGCTGTAGACATTAATTTTTTTAGATTACTAAATTTTTTTTGATGGTTTTCATGCTTCAGACCGTAGAGCAAACACCTATCAAAGAACCTGCCACTCCAGAACACACTGCTCATTTTTCAGTCTTCTTTCCTTTAGACTCTCTCTGGTCTAGGAACGACATTGTGATGACCTTTCTTTCACAGCTGCTGTGAATGTGTAGGAGAGCTCTGTGCATTTATTCTGGAAACATATTTTATTACCCCCTGTGAAACAAACAATGTTCTACTAGTGTGCAATAAATCAGTATATTTGTATACAGGACAATTTTTGACTAGACAAGGGTCACCGTGAGGAATTGCAGTGGTCTGATTTACAGGAGATCAACTCATAAAGTAACCAAAACAATAACTTAACTCTGCAACATTAATTTTTGTGACACCAAAGATGAGTAAAAATTGGCTTCAAGTTACAATAAACAAATGCTACCATTTTCTTTAGGAAAATATTATACATGTTACTGCAGGGAGACCCTGATACAACACACACCTCAAGTGAACAGATGTTACACTTGATGTTTTGCAATAAATTGTTCGACTTACCATCTCCAACTGATCCATCAGTTTCACAAGGAACTTTCGGCATTCTGGGGTTTTGCTGTCTAGCTTCATACCGGTCTGCATGGCGTAGAGACGACCTTAAAGACAGCAGGAAAATAATATGGAGCTTAGAACATAAAACATGCTGGGTACAAAACTGATTTAAAAAATGTTAAACTTTCAATGACTATTGATTATTTAATTCACACGACTCCAGTTAAATTTCCTACCCTGCTACAACATGTTACTGTGAGGAATAACTCTTGAATAACAGTGGAATCAGACTTATCATTGGCTGCACCTGTGACAGGTGACTATGACCAAAAGCTATGAAGTATGCTGTCATCAAGGCTATATTCAAATATGTAATATTTTAACAGTAATATATAACACATTTTTCATCTGTGCCAAGGTGAGAGACTGGGGTATGAAAGAAAACTCCAGTTCAGGGTGCACCCTGCCTCACAGCCTATGCTACTACTGTAGCTCTGCACTGATGCTGGGGGCTTATTAATAAGAATAAATAAATATGTAAATGTAGCTATTTGCCCGCTACCTTTTGCAGTTGGTGGTAAAAAGAGAACGTGTGCACAGGAAGAGAACTGCAGTCTTTTCAGCTGTCAATGTCTGTTCCTCTACTGGACTGCAAAGTAGTGGTGCCTTTAAATTCTTTATTGAGGTAACCTTTTAGTTGTATGGGTTCTATGTGGAAATTCAACCTGCGGTGTGTCACATTTGCTATGCAGATTCATTGTAGAAAGTCATCACATACCAATCTGTGATTATGAATCTACTTCTTCAGAGTACGCGTTTCACCTAGATTTTACAGTTACTCAACTCTCATATTTCTCATCACACTGATAACGTATACTCAAAGGAATTAAAACTAAACAAAAAAACTTTGTAAATGTTACTTCTATTGATAGGAGTGCTAGATCAAATACACTCAACCTGATAAACTCCCTCTGATATACAGCACATTGTAGTGAGCTGCTACACATGGGATAAATTCATCTAAGTTTGTGTGTATGAGGTTACAAAAATTATTTGTATAGACTCAGATTAACAAATGCTTGGAAGCAGCTTTCATCCAAGAAACGGAGAAACCGAGGCTCTTAGGAAGGCACAAAGCAAACGCCTGAATATTAAAGTTTGAAGCATGGCATGTTTGGCACTGGAAAGTCAAAGGGTTTGGGGCCCTTGAGAAATGAGAGCCGTCTCCTGTGAAGAACGGAGCCACCAAAGCAGGAGATCCATTACTTTGATGGTAATATAACATTGTGAGACAAATGAGGCGCCACAAGGCTGACTCTCCCGCAGGTGCTTTGGACTAATGATGATGACGGCACGGCCTCCAACACGAGTCTACAGACAGGGCCAATTTAGAACCACAAGGGCGAGCCATTCCTTCCCCCAGAGAATCAAAAGGACAGGGTCTTTCTCAGAGGGGAAAATAATTTTTAAAAATCTCTTCATTACGACTTCCTATGCATTAGGATGACTAAATAATCAACTCATTATCCTTTTTGATCAGTTAAATATACAATCATTCATGTACAAATAGTACAATTTTTAAAAAATCTTGTATGCAAAGGTTTATTCCACTAGACACAAAATAGATGATAAATATGATTAGACATTTTTTTATTTATTTGCACATTCTTCATGTAGAAATAAATATCAAGAATAACTATGTAAACAATTCTGAAGTTTCAATGAGCATAATCTGTTAGGTCTCAGAGGTGACCGCTGCAAGGTATTAAATCGGATTTCGGGGGAGAGACACAACGCAAAATACAGTAATCTGTCGGTATCCAAATCTAAGCCATCCATGAAAACGGGCAAGAAACCAAAACTGCAGATACCAAAAGCCTATTTCATTTTTTTTCCATATATAAAATAATAGGAAAGTACTCCCAGTCCATCTGAAAACACCTTATGCATATAACCATCAACCCATGACTTGAGCAGGATAAACAGTGTAAACAGCAGTTACCTCATTAGAAAAGACTTCACGTAGTCATGAATGTATGTGTGTGTTTATACACGTGCACATTTCACATGTTAGTGCTGCCGCCAGTGTTGTGCGGGGGGGTTTAGAGCGGGAGGTCAGTGTCATGAGACGTTGAATTTGAAGATATGCAAAATTAACCTGTGGCATCTGCGTCTTTGCTTCTCACAACAACTGACTTTGAGTTTATTTAAAAAAACATTAAATGTACAGTAAATGTGGGATAAGTGTAGAGTTTATTACAGTAAAAGGTATGGCATTGGACAGTAGTGGTTGATTTTTAAAATTTATTTTGATTTTTATTTGGATTTGAATTTTTTTTTATTATGGATAAGGTTTGGATAAAAATCCGGTGTAGCAAAAGTTTCCCTTTCAGATACCGATATATTAGAATTAATTTTCAAGAGCCATTATAGTGAAAATTCAGATATGGAGACTTCAGATAGCAAGAGATCGCTGTATCTTTAAATATTTGCTACAGCCAAAGTGGTTAGGGTTTTTGCCATGCAGTCTGAAGATCCTGGGTTTGAATACCCACTGCTGTAATACACCAGGGTAACTGACCTAAACTGATACAGGAAAAACACCCTGCTGTATAAATGAGTAAATTGCTGTAAAGTGTCTTAACACTAAGCTGCATTGGACAAAGGAATCTGCTAAATAAAGGTGATTGATACATGTAATATTTACTATAACAATAAAAATAAATAAGAAAATATCATAATTGCTACACTTGTAGTTACTAGTGCAATTGTAAATCATTCAACACGAATTTCACGGTAGTTATAAAACCCACTGGGGTGGCAGTTATAACTTCCTTTAGGAAGCAAGAAAACACACACACACACACACATATGAGCAATCAAAGCACATGGTGTATAAAATCAGGAGGGGGCTCAGGTTAATAAAGGTGGTTTGTTTGAGAGGTTAGCAGGTGGACCTGGAACAACAACTATGTACATGGCACTAGATCAGGTGCCAAAAATAACACAAGAGCTGTCAGTGTGACTGACGCAGGATCAACACGCTTGTTACGAAGAGCAAATCAGCAGTAAGGAGTGAGGCTGCAGACTGCACGACTGGAGCCGGAGCTCTGCCACCCGAGGTCTGTACACGAGTCGCGACACTGCACCGTACCCTGCTTCGTGTGCTACAGCTCGCAGAGAGCCACTTACTTTACAGAGTACATTAGAAAAGGCCTCACACTTCGGTCATCTAGATATTAAACCTATTAATTTTAAGGTTTATGAGATTTATGAGAAATGCCTCATGAAAAAAGAAATTTCAATTCAAAACTTGAGTGTGGGTGAGACCGAGCACTGCGCAAGGTGAGCAGCACCCCATCCCAGAATTAATTCAGCCGAATGGGATGACAAGTGTTATGAGTGACTACAATAATTTCAAGAATTACCTTCTTAGGCAGTGTTCTAATATTTCATAGTTCTGAATTAGATTTTTCAAAGCATAAAACATTAAGCAGTAATTTTACTTTTTTTTGGAAAAAATGGCTGTGCTTTTGTGCCTCAGAAATGCATTTGTGTTCCAGTTTAAATTAGTAAAAGTGTCTGTTTATTGAGATTTCACAGTACGAACATATTTTCAAGAGCAAAGGGAAACCTACACATTTGTTCTATGACAATGTACAACCTCACAATGAGCTGCTGGCCAAAGTATTAAAAACTGATTATTTTTTATGGTCTATACAACATGGAGACAGTACAGACTCTATAAGTCAAAAACTTTTTCTCCTTTCCACAATGAGACTCACACAAGAGTGTACTCCAAGAATTTTTTTTAATGTGGCTTACAGTGAGCCCATACAATATGATCCAGAAAACTCAAGCCCAAACATCTGCCCTGAGTTAGCCCAACTCCCAAAAGAAACGTAAAAAAATACAGTGAGTTTTAAAAAAATCTGAAGTGTGCAGCTAATTTTTTCTGCAAATAAACATGAGAAAGAGAGACTCAAGGCCAAAGGTGGGATGATGTGAGTTGCCGTCTGGACTGAAAAAGAATCGAGGCCTCTGTCAAAGCCTGGCTGAGTGTTTTCTCGCCGACATGCGCAGCGAGGATGGAATTGCAGATTCTGGAATGCCAGCCCGCACACTGGACCCTCTGCTCTACAAGGATGTTATTATGCAGCCTGCATTTGAATCTGGACGCTGGAGTGGATCCAACCACCGGGAGGGAGAACAATGTCAAAGAGTGCCTTCTCTGCAGGCTTCCAGCCCTTTGCCTCGATTTGGAGCAGGAAGCAGCCAGAGTTTCTCCTGGAAGGTGGGTATCCAAAAGAGGGTCCACTCTGGTTTTTGTCACCTGAACTCATGATGACATCCTCAGTGCATCACTGGAAATGGCTACTTCCCCAAAAAGCACAAATCTGGTCAGATCACCAAATAAACCATGTTGTGGTCCTAGAACTATTAATGAATTTATCCCTTGCTTGTATCCAAGACAAATTACAATCTCAGGTCTATATACTAAGCTACTTGTACTTTGTTTTTTATTTTACTTTATTTGTACTTCTAGGTAACTTACACTGGATCAAATCAGGACAAGTATCTTGATCAAGGGTACTACAGCAGCACAAATTCAAACCCTGGTCCTCTGAGTGTAAGGGAATGGTTCTAACCATTACATCACCTGCTGCCTATGCTGATGTTAAAACCACACATTCCCTAGGAAAAAAGGTTTTTGAATATATTTCTCTGGATTTCTAGAAAGCTGTCTGAACCTCACCCCCAAACACATGGTACTATTTAAAAATCACAGGATGTCCTCTATAAGATGCAGCAGAACACAGAACGGCAGCTTGAACACTTTGGGGATACATTTAAAAATATTTGTCTTCAATGACTGGGTCTCAAGATGACATGATGGGGAGAAAGTATAGACAGGACTTGTGGTGTGTCCTGTCATTTACTATTGTAAGAAAAAAATACTGAAAACTGGCCTTTGAATGGATAGAATCAACCACGTAGTAGATACTTTATTTTTATAATATATTCTATTGGAATTTATTCAAGGATAAGGGAAAAATTATATAAATTTACCTGTACTCCACTGGGTATGGTCCTGAAGTCAGATCAAGTGCAAAAGTTGGGTAAAGTTGCAGTAAAGCACTCTAATCTGTATTCTTATCTGAAGCAAGGGTTACAATTTACAAAAATTGCCACCAGGTAATGACAAATAAAAGGGCCCGCTTCTTGATAACACCAGTGCTTTTCTAAAGCTCACGACAGGGTCCACTGTAAGCCAAAATACCATGCATGGACTCTCCAACCCTAAATGCATCAATGGGATCCCCACCTATAACCTAAATTTGATGTATAGCTGGTTTTATCAAAGCCACTGCCATTAATCTGTGTGGCGTGGTTGAAGGCTCACAGATATAATTTACTGTTGGCTTAAATTTTCCCAAAGATCAGAATCAGGTCTTATTCCCCTGAGAGCATGACAAGTTTTACCTAGCTGACATTATTAGGAGGACATTTGAAGTAAAGACCTGCACAGACCTGTGGGTGCCTGTGTGCGTGTCCTGTTTTGATCTGCAACACACCAAATCATGAAGAACCGATTGCTCATTACTGATTCCATTTTCATAAGAGCTTCGGCATCAAAACATTTAGCATTCACGTCATTCAAAGCCACTTCAACACTGACCTCCGGTGGCACACTGCTCTGAACACAACATAAAAGTCTAGTCAGAAAAACATTTCAGTAATTTTAAATTTAACAGATATTTATGAATAAATGGGGCCAAATGAAGTCATTTAGGCTGTTATTGAAAGTAAAATAAAGTCCTACTTAAATAAATACATAAAACCTCAAACAAGGAAGTAAACGTAGATACTGTAAAGCAAAATGAAATTTGGAAACCAAAAGAATAAAAGTCTCACAAATATTAAAGACCAATACTGACACTGTGCAGTTACACATTAACAAGAAAATTGAAGTCTGATTCATAAAGAGTGATTCGTAGAAGCCAAAGGTTGCCAATTTCTCTATGCAGCAATAACACAGTGCTCATGCAGATCCAAGAGTTACCCAAGTTTCTTAATATCCAGTCACATTGAATCATAATGTGAACATACAACTTCAGCTATTAAAAAAAATATTCATGGCTTTATGGACAGAAACATACACATATTTTTCAATACTTTTTTGCTATTCTTTACAACACAGCAGCACTATATAACATCCCACTGAAATTCCAAACGACTCTGACCACAGTGTACAGCGTCTGGGGAAACCTTATGTAAAGTTTGCACCGATAACCTTCACACCACATATAGCCTGTGGCCTCCCCAGAATTCAGGTAACACAAGGAAGTGATTCAGAATGAAGGTGTGTTCCTCATATGTATCTAACACAAGGAGGGTGTTTTTCTTAACATGTCAGTCATATACACAGATATTATGCAAACTGTTTAATTATGGATGACGGCAGTGCTCAGCAGGCCTGTCCGGAAAAGCAGGTAGGTCCACACAGTAGGCGTGTTGTCAGCAGCATGTGATTCCACTCTTACTGCAGGACTTTCAGCCAGGTACGGCTCTGTGAAGCACCACACTTCACACAGGGTGTTACTGCCCAACAAAATTCCAACAGCCAGCTGAGACAGTTTTCAACAGTTTACACTACAGATGTACCCATTTTACACCACATATAGGATTTATACTCTGCTGATACATAATGACTCTTGACCAGTTGGACAGTTAACCTTGCTATTAAAAATTCAGAAGAAACTGAATGGCTCTAAATGGGCAGCATATGCAAATGCTTCTGGTATTGGCCTAATGAGGACTTATCTTTTATATTTATATTTTTCGTTAGCATCACGCTGGCAAGCTTTTTCAGTTTTTGGAATTCTGATACAGATGGCCGTTCCGGGCTTTCCTCATCACATTTTCATAGATTCTAGCATGCTATAGACTTGGCATCCTGTTAAATAAACAATAATAACAGTACACTTATTTTTCTTAATTTAACTGTGCAACTTTTAGTCAGCCTGAGATCAGAATCAACAACAGAAGTGACTGGTCTTCTCCCTTATTTGGTATTCCAGACCCGCTGTTCATTAGAAAGCACTGAGAAGCATTCAGGAACGATCTGGCAGTTTTGAGATACTGAGGTGATTTCGTTTTTGTTCAGCACCAGATAATGTCCCGGTTACAACAACTGTTTTGTCATCTCAATGTCCCAGACTGTAATCTATATTCCTGCTTCAGAACCCACAACGGAGGGTTATGGAGTATGAAAACCTTGTGGTATAACTGGTTAAACAAGGGACAGTCATACAGCTTATCGATAGCACCGGTGCCTTGTGGCTCAGGAAGACTTGGATGAAGATTTTATCCTGGTTTTGTTAATGTGGAATTTGTATGGGTTTCCTCCTATAGTCTAAATGCAGTGTAACAGCCCAAGTGTGTGTAAGAAAGCAATGGTAAACCAGCTCTGGACCCTTCTTAAAATGAATGCCACAATAGACTCTGCACTTTCACCTTACTGTCATTGATTGGTTAATAGTTACAGCTTAGTAGCCATTTAGTATAAAAACCTTAAAGTCTCCTCAGACAAAAGTATCAGCTATACAAAGGATATTAGAAACAACAACTATAATTCGCAGGTTATATCAAGTAAACAAAATGCAGTAAGTGACCAAGTAAGAAGATGGACAAACTCCGCACCTCCTTGAACTGCTTACGTGCTTAATTCTCTAATGAAACTGGACCAGTAAGTACCCACAAAGTGGAGCAACTGGAATAAGATGCAACTCAGTATATTTGGATAGAGAAATGTTTTGGTCTCAATTCTGAGTGACATCCTTCCATTAATGCACGCACATAAAGGGCATTTAAAAAAGTAAGATTAACCGCACCAACACAAACCGGAACTAAATACAGTTATTATCATTTTTTTACAACCACATGAACCTCAAATGTCTACAAGAACCTTAAACCAAAAACTCCTGAGTTTTGTACCCATTAGATCATTTTTCCCCCTATTGGTCTCCTTAAACAAAAATAAGAATACAAAAAGGCTGAGTGTGAGATGGTCAATAAAAAGCAACCCCCTCCCACACACATTACCAACACTGTTTCATTGTTGTTTTTTTTTACAACGTTTCCAAGTCACTTCCATTCAAAACAACTGAACTGGAAAGAAAGAAACTTATCGTAAAGTTATTACTCGAGAAAGGATAAACTTATAATACAAGAATTTAGACAACAGGCGGCTATGTTTTGTTTATTTTACTCTCAGTAGTTTTCACATGTGGAAGGTGAAAATTTAGACTTACAGTAATAAGCTACGACCGGGTCTCTTTTGTCGTGTTCCTGGGCCGTGCGGAGGTGATGCTGAATGGCTTTTAACTGCGGCGGGGCAGCCATTTCTAACTCGAACACCTTAACTATACCGTCCACGAAAACAAAAAATGATTATTCACTCAGCCGTCAACGCTAAAATGCAGACAAAACACACCTGCGGCTGTTTCACTCTTCCGCTTCCGGGATTCTGGCGTGATCGCGCGTTTCTCCTGCACCCCCTGTCGGCCGGGAGGAATCAGCAGCTCCTGCTGAGAAGCAACTGTGGATTCTGAACTGGTGGAACATAAACAATGTTTTATTCCGGTAACCAGTACCGGTTACAGCCATTGTCGCTAGAATATAATTAAAGAAAAATCACTAATAGTTTAATAAAATATTAATTTAATTAACATGATTGATTAAAGAATATTTATTGAAGAATAGGAAGTTAAAAATGTCCTGAGAATTGATGAGAATTGTGTCCTGTCTGTTCACCTGGCCTTTAAAATGGCCTCATAGGTGCACATAAGAATTTTTTTTGGATCCAGAGCTGCTTGTGAAACAGTGTTTGTTCGACCTGATCTACCAGGGTAAGAAGTGTGGCTCTGCCAGACATGCCGTGTGCTGTGCACTACAGAGGTTGCATGTGGATTAAGCGAAGAAAGCTGGGATTCACTTTATCTATCATTTTAATCAAACTAATTGTTTTTCATTTTATTGTTCTTTAGTTATATTCTGGCACCAATGGCTGCAAACAATACTGATTACCAAAATAAAACATTATTGTTATTGCTTCCAACAGTTTTGCTCTGCTCTGCTCTGCTGTATGCTGCCATCCTGTGTCCTGCAGAGCTGCTGGTTGCACAACTTCAGACCTACAACAATAGCAGCCTTTGCTAATGGGACACTCTGAAGTGATATTTTAACAGCATATGGGGAAACTATTATATTACCCCCCAAATCCTGAGCAGGGTCGCGGTGGTCTGGAGCCTATCCTGGAATCCATATGTGCTAGGCTATGAGAGTACAACCTGAATGGGATGCCAGCGTGTCACAGAGCTGCATTTGAACCTGTGCCCAGCCTGAAAATAAAAATATATTGTTTCCTGCGCTGTACCAGTTGTTGGCTGCTTCCTCCCCTATGCTCTTGGAGGATTCCTAAAGTCATGTTTGTTCTGTGACAGCCAGAAGTTTTAGAGACTAGCCTATTGGGAAAAATGCAATTAAAAATAAATAAATGGTGAATTTATCACATCTTCAGAAATTCATAACATGATCATTTATAACAGGGGCAGCCAGCGTACATCATATTGGCTCAGCGAGTGGATGAAACCAGGCTATCTGTTGGAATAAACCATCAGTCTATGTCCTGTGGGAAGTCATATGATCCTTGTCCTTTGTTCTAACTGCACGCAAGGATAATGATAACACTGTGTGGCAAAATAAATTACACATATAAAGTATAACAATTAAGTTTTCATATAGATGGGACCCGATGGACCAAAAGAATATCGTTCACTTCTTTCACAGATGTCTAAATAACAATAACTAAATAAATTAACAATGAACAGCAGTTTTTATGATGTAATGATTTTTAATCAACATTTACAGTATAACAAAACTTTTACGATATATAATTTTTCTAATGATCCCAAGCTGCATTTCCTAAAGGTCAAAAGTGTCCCCCCCAAAGAGGAATAACAAGTCTGGACTCAAAATTTAATAAAAAACTCATAAATATCCAGTTTAGTCAGATTACATCATAATGAACACATTTTAGGGTGATTCTGTGTAAAAACAAATTTATTATATTGGCAAATTTAGAGTCGCATATAAAACATTTAGGCTAAATTTTGCGTGATATTAACAAACAATACTGATCTAACAGTGCAGTTGAATGAGGAGAAGCTATTTTGAATTTCTGAAGGATAAAGGTTATTCTTGCAGTCCCCTCATTGCACAAAGACAGCTGTGGTGATAAAAATTCTGCTGTTCTTTGACCACAGTTTAAACATGTGTTTCTGGCTCACTCATTATATTATTATTACTGTAACTGTCTTGCAGATTTGCCCTCACTTTCAGCTTTAGTCAGTGTCACAGTGATTTACCCACTTCTACAGCTGGGTATTCTTGCTGTACGGATTCAAAGTACATTGATCAGAGGTCCAAAGCACAGAAAATCAAACGTGGAGCCTTCAGAACACAAGGAAATGGATCTAATCCACTCATTTAGCACAGTGTTAATAAGTTCTATCAGTAAACCAGTCCACCATTTTCCAATGAAATAACTAAGAACTTCTACTGCACTGTTAATGAAGCCAGACACAAACTGTAATAATTCAAAATTCCAACGCTCTATGCAAAATTATGAAACATTTATTCAGTAGAGCAAGGTATAAATATATGCTTGAAAAATGTGAGATTCTTCTGATGTATCAGTAAAAATAAAACATTTTACTCTTTCAAGGACCACAGGATGCAATAGCACAGAGGCACCATCACAAACTAGTACACCATCTGTTTCTAATAAATATTTGTTTAATTAATCTTTTTTCCAGACACTTTGTACACAAAAGGAAAATGAATATTACCTAAAAAGCTGTATGAACAGACATGAAAGAACTACTGGAATTATAAATAATAACTGTAAGAAATGGTTGGAACATAGGTGGTTGTAATGTCTCCCCTTATTCTTGAATAGTGTGGTAGTCCTGTACCTACCGAGGGCACGACAACTGAGACACAAACAACACAAAAACATCAATACAGTCACTTAGACAAAGTGCCCCGAGTTAACCAGAATAACACTGCCAGTACTCAGAAGGTGTACTGCAGTCTCAAGTATCAAAACAGGGGGTCTTCATGAAACCACCAGGTATAAATACGTGTCCACAGCCATTTTGTACCTGAGATTATGCATTTAGATGAAACCATTAACAAAAGTTGGATGGATGCCTGATAATAACACAAAATGCAGAAAACAAAGTAAGAGATGATCCTTTTTTTGTCATACGGACCACCACACATTCGGTAAATCAAAAGCACCATGCATGAACTGCAGTCTACAAGTGGGGCCCCAGAAGAATAGAACTGTCGAAATACAGTTAAACTTCTAGTTCTTCATACAAACACTGAGTGAGCAGCACTGTTTAGTGGGAACAGATGACCGATGACCGTCAAAGTTCCCCAGTACTGCCCTGGGGTCACGATGCTACACGCAGCACCTAAGTGTTACATCTTTGCCTTTTTAATAAAGGATCCTTTTCAAAAACTCTTATCATTCTCATTCCAAATTTATAAATTTATATCATTTATAAATTGTAAATACATCCAATTTATAATTGGATATATTTATTTATATATCCAATTATACAGCTGCAAAATGTTTAACTTCCAGAGGAGTGGAGGGGAAACATCGTTTAACAATTTTGAAAAACTTTTTGCTATTTGAACGTAACACTAATATTTCCTCAACACTTCTCAAAATTTCACAACTAATTAAAACATTTTATTTGTAACTTTTGCTTTGGGCCTTTGACGATTGCTGAGAAACTCCACTCGAATTAAAGCACCGTAGCTATCAGTCTGAGCCAATCTGTTTTAATTGCTAATCTCAGTTTTAAAATGTGCAGCACAAAAGAAAAATTACATTTGTCAAAGAATCATTTGAGGCAACAGAATTATTGTAATTGTTTTCTACATATAAAATGCATATTATCTGTTGCAATGAGAGTACCAGACTAGGATAAACACTGTAAATACACAAAAACTGAGTTAGAGCAAGTGGAGTTACATGCAACACTGTGTTTGAAGTTTCATGATTTGAATTAGTGGTATAATCCTTCCTATTTTTTATTTTTTCCTTTTTAAATATTCCCAATTGTTTCAAAATGTACACTTCAGTTTGTTTCAGTAAAAGGAATAAAACACATTTCAGTAGAACACAGCAAGAAAAATATAAAAGGCCAGTGTGTTTCAGTGGAGAACAGGAAAAAAGGCAGAGGTTAGCTGTCTGAGGGGTTCCGTTCATGGAAAGACCTGGCTTAGACACACAAAACAGCACAAAAAGATTTATTTGACCTAAAACTCTGTGGATAGTTAACACGCAGGTCACTGAGTGGCCAGGTAGCCCAGCCGTCTACAGAGTATCTCAAAGATCTCAGCAACACACAGCCCCACTGTGATGACAGTGAAGGTGTACATGGCACTGAGGAAGATGGTCTTCTCAAAATGCTCGGGGACCATGCACTTGCTGACGTCGAGCTTCCAGCCCAGAGCGCTGGCGTCACACAGGAACAGGGGGTGGACCTGGAAGCCAAACAGGTGGCTCTGGAGCCAGAAGGCCACAATCTCCAAGATGATCCTGAGCAGGACAGAAATGATGTAGAAGACAGTGTAGATGGGCCTCTGGAGGATCTCCTCCTGGTCAATGTTCTTGCATGCAGCATACAGGTGAAACACAGCGCCAGGAACCAAAACCGTCACCAGCTGCAAGGCCCAGAACACCTACAATAACACAGAAGCCCTGCTTACATCCGCAGAAAAGAACCACATAGAAAGCAGAATTTGAAGCATCAGATCATGGCATTTATACTTGTATCATATTTCTGCTGCAAAGCCAGTGGTTTTATCCAGCATTAGTGATTATTGCTGATCAGCAACTCAGTTCAAGACAGCAAGTCTACCTGCTTACAGTGACTTGAACCAGCAACCTGCACTCATCCATCCAAAAATCTGCCTAACTGTTATTCCATCCCTCCATTCAAACATCAGTCTGTCATTCCATCCAAAGTTCTGTTTGTTATTCCATCCATCATCCAAGTATCTATCCATCCCTCTAAATATCTGGCTTATTCCAGCCATCCATCCATCCTTCCATCCATCTATCCCTCCAAACATCTGTCTGATTGTTATTCTATCTATCCATCCATCAGTTTCATGATTTATGAATCCATCCATTTATTCAACCATCTGTCCGCCTGTTGGTCCACTCATTCCACAGCCATCCTTCAGTCTTTTCCACAGTCTGTCTAAAGACTCTTCCCTGCATTATATCATCCATCCATCTATCCATCTGAATACAAACCAGTTTAAAATACTGACTCTATAGAGGGATATAAAGTCACTGCTTGCACATGCGAACTTCAGCTACCCTGGCATTCTGGGCAATTTCATGTCATACATTCACACTGCTTTCCAACATGGTGGATGAGTATTTAGACTCCTGGCAATTCTGTCAAATAATTACTACAGGCATGAAATACAATCATAACAGGAAGGAACTCATTTGAGGTGGAACTGTGCATTTATTATGGACCCATTTTCGTACTTCTCACACAGGGAGTCTTTGACTTAACCTTCACTGTGAAGCTCCAAGGAAAAAAGTTTGAAAGAATACTCTGGCAGCACCCCTGTCGTGCCCCCAGGTGAGAGAGTAGATATGAAAGCGACACTGGAGGGCACCATTCAACCCTGTGCAGTGTGCGATGATAGTCGTGCTGTTTGGGACTCATCGTGTTTGTACCCCACCGGTACTGGCATTACCTGAGGGGTTATTGGCCGGAACTGGTTGTAACAGTATAGGTTCAGCTCCCTCCTGTCAGGGTCGCAGCTGAAGTGCAGCGCTTCATTGCCGTAGACTGCGAATCCCAGGACCCCCAGGAAGAACATGCGCACGGAGCCGAAGAACAGGGTGTGGAACTGTCCGATCACTGTCGGCGGTCTCAGCTGCGAGAGAGACGGAGAAAGACAGAAAAGGAAACCCTGCACTGACACCGACAACCAGCCTCCAGCGCATCGGGTTTGGCTGGCTGGCAGTGCATGCAATCCCCCTGCAATGGGGACACCTGAGGTTCAGGTAAGTTTTCCTCAAAAGAAAAATCTTGGAGCACTAGGGACCAGTTTATGTCTAAACTCTTCAAACGTGACTCTCCCAGTGCGACCCACCCTCCCCCCCCTTTCATTAATCCCTTGTTCCACAAGGGTTTGACTTTGAAACCCCTAGAGGCCTCCAGACACGCAGATGCACAAAGACAAGCCAGAGGGTCGCCCCGACGGTGTGTACTCACGCATCCCTCATAAAAGTTCTTGATATAGTTCAGAGACATGGCTTGGCGGTGACTCGCTCACATCGCAGCTGGGGGCACTCAAGGCGATCTGCTGGCATCAGGTGAACCCAGCGCCCAGTTCTGCGCCCACTTGTGACCCTTTTGCGGGCCAAAACGCCCTTGTCAGGGCATATTTCTCTTTTATCTGTGGCCCCTTCACCGACTCGCACAAAGAAGACAACAAAACGGATGCACAAAAGCGCAGGACACGTGGTGCCGCTGTAATCCCCCCCCGGACCCTGTCAGCAAAAACACGACCCTTCCAGCTCACAATGGGAAGGCAAAACACTTCATGGAAAACAGCGCAAAATACACGTATTAGCGACGCCCCCGGACCCGCCGTGCAAATAAATAGTTCTAATATGTTCAAATGCACTTTGAAGCAAAGAAGGTTTCATAACGGTGTCCGTAAAAGTTATTAGAACATCGAGAAATAAACTTTGCGAATCTGCTATTTATACTTTGAAGACACAAAAATGTAGGATAGCTTCTATAAAAGTCAAAACTTTGACTTAGAAAGAGTCTAGTTAATCGTGACGGTAGCAGCTCAGAACAACGAACAAGTCGAGTCTCAAACCAACAACCTTCGTCTGAGCCTCGAACCTGCAACTTCTCTCTCTCTCGCTCGCTCGCTCTCTTCCTCCCTCCCGAGCAGGAGGTACGCGCACATTAACAGGGTCGGGAATAAGAAGTTCACACACCAACCGGAGTCCAGGCGGAGCGTTGTTGATCCCCCCCATTCGCTCAGAGTGCCGGTCGCGTCCTCATGCCACACTGGAGCCTCCGGGGAAAGACCCGCGGGCGGAGCACCATGGTCCGATCTCAGCTTCACTCGCACGGGGTCAGGGAGCAGCGCGCAGTGATCGGGGTCCGGAGCGGCGACGCTGGTTCGCTACCTCGATTAAAGACGCTCAAAATATAACCGGGGACTCGCAACTGTCCGGCTCCGCGAGGCACGTGTCTCGCTCGCGACGTGCGCGCGACCCACGTTTCAGATGTGGGGGGAGGGGGGGGTCACATTTCTGGGCGCAAGTTGAACAACTCGCGTTAAAACAGTTTTTAAGGCAAGAAAATGCAGTGAAAATAGAACAACCTCGCATACAAACACATGCAGCTCGTGCGGTCATGTGACTGAGCAAGTGACCCCCCCTCCCTCCCCCCAGTTCTCAGCTCTTATTGTCAGGACATAAGAAAATATCGTGCGGGTCTCACCAGGTCCTTAAATCCAGCTGTAAATCTAACATCAGATGACAAACAAGAGAACAGATTCCACTGTGTTATTATTAAACAAACAGTAAGTAAAATGCAGAAGGAATGTTTGACAAACAAAGACTCCCCATGATGTAGTCATTTTAGCAGAAAACTTTTCTGTAGGAGGTTGTCCATTTCACGTTGTTTTGGGGGAAATCTGACCCCCACTTCACTCATGTTTGAGGGCATTGTTCATCTTCCAAGGTCCTGCTACAGCATCTCAGCATCTCGGGGTTCAGGTTCGCACTTTCCAGCACCTTCGGTCTTTTCTTTCTCAGCCATTCAGCTGTAGCCTTGCTGGTGGGTTTGGGATCATTGTCCTATTGTGTGATGCAGTTTGGGTCCAAGTTTAGCTGTCAGACCGATGGCCTCACATTTTTCCCCAGAATCCTCTGATATGAAGTGGAGCTCGTGGTCAACTTGATAGCTGCAAAGTCCCCAGGTCCTGTGGAACCCTCTCACCTCCCCTCCACCCTCACGCTTGATGGTTGGTAGGAGGTGTTTGTGGTGAAATGTTGCGTTCCGGTCTTGTGCATTATCACCAAACATTTCCACTGCATTCTCGTCTGGCCAAAATCTTCTCCATTTCTAAACAATCCTTTGGTGATTTGAAACGATTTGGAAGTGGCTTTATAACACTTCCCAGACAGATGGGCAGCAGTGCTGGAGATGAGGCCCATGATTGTGCTCTGTGTGTCTGTGCTGGGGGGGGGGGGGGTCCCAGGG